>JACEEU010000695.1:21040504-21180504 GCA_016630915.1 Callionymus lyra | reverse complement strand
CGTGCGACACACAGACGATCACATGTCTTTGTATTTTGGAAAAAGTATTTTTGAATTATTGTCTCTATATGTACAGAAAATAAAAACTATATTTTGAATTAAATTATTTTAAAAAAACAACCTTTAAGTTTCCAAATGATTGAATCTAATTATTCAAAGAATAACTAAACGATTTCAAAATACCAAAGTTCAACATTAAATTGATTTAATCTTCTATTGTCACGTTCTAATCAAACCTATAACATGTGTCTGTGGCGCCCCCCAGCGTTATACCGGTGCTACTGCAACAGTATCAACTGAAGCTGTTGTGTCAATTTTCTCCTCCTGCTCCGACGGAAATGACTGCAAGTTCCGTCTCCCACCCACGGCAGTAAAGGGTCCATGCTCTACCAGGATCCGTCCTAGGGTCTCTGCCGGCTCCGGACCGGACCTGACCCGGGGCGACTCACCTCCAGCAGGAGGCGCACCACCTCCGTCTTCCCGTAAAGCGCCGCCTCGTGCAGCGCGGTGCCGGACTTGGTGGTGGAGTTGATGTCGATCCCGGCCCGCAGCAGCAGCCTGGACACTCAAGACGGGTCAGAACCTGGAGCGAGCAGGGAGGCGGACTCTGACTCACAGGATCACGTCCTTGTGTCCGTTGCGAGCGGCGAGGTGGAGCGGCGTCGTGAAGGACGAGTCGCCCGGTTCCTTCCTGTCGCCCTCCAGCAGCGCCACCACCATGTTGCTGCTCAGCAGCAGCTGCGCCACCTGGTGGACACACACGCTCACAACCTGAGATCGATGGACGTACGTCAGGATTATATTGAATTATTTTAAGTGTTTTGTTGTCGTTCTTTGGCGTTTATTTCTGGATTGAAAGGTTTATTTGTTTTTTTAGAGTCATTTAATTCAAAATTTACAATATTCTATAAATTAATCATTTTTCTTTACACATATTTTAATATTCTTATTTAAAAAATAATAATAATAATAATTTAAAATTATTTTAAAATACATTTTCTTAATTCAATATTTAATAGTTCGTAGCCACAAATTTAAAAATATTGAATTTATATAATGTATTCATGAATAATTGGAATAAGAATATTAAACTCTATGCGCAAAATTTTTGAAAATATTTACATTTTTTGAAAATATTTAAATCATTTGAAAATATTTACATTTTTGAATATATTTACATTTTTGAAAATATTTACATTTTTGAATATATTTACATTTTTTGAAAATATATACATTTTTTACAATTAAGTTATTTAAAAGACAAACGTTCAAAAATGATTGAATTTATATAATTTATACTTGAATGATTGGAATAAAAATATTAAACTCTATGTGTAAATATTTTTTAAAAATATTTAAATTTTTTGAAAATATTTAAATTTTTGAATATATTTACATTTTTTGAAAATATTTACATTTTTGAATATATTTACAAAATTTTAAATAGGACATTATGTTCTCTGTTGGACGGAAATATTTTTTTTAGAATTAAAGTTATTTAAAAGACAAACGTTCAAAAATGATTGAATTGAATTGAAATTTAATTTTTAATAACAAAAAAAACAACATTTCTATAGAACCCGGACCGACCTTGAGGCGTCCGAACTCGCAGGCCAGGTCCAGCGGCGTCTTCTTGGACTTGTTGACCAGACACGGGTTGGACTGATGCTGCAGCAGCATCTCCGACTGTCGCACACAAACGCATCTGATCACCTGAGTCAGAGGTCAGGGGTCGGAGGTCGGGACTCACCACCTCGTAGTGGCCGTACTGGGCGGCGAGGTGCAGCGGGATGTGTCCGTCCAGGGAGACGCCGTTGACCGCCGCGCCCGAGCGCAGCAGCATCAGGACCGACTCCGCCTTCCCCTGCCAGGCGGCGTAGTGCAGCGGACGCATGCCTGCACACACACACACACACACACACACACACACACACACACACACGTGTGACCCCGCTGTGACGGACACACACTCCTGCTTCTGACCCACCATTGCTGTCCCTCACGTCCACCGACGCCTGAGCGTCCAGCAGCGCCGCCAGCAGCTCCGGCGTCCCGGTCAGAGCCGCGTGATGCAGGGCGGAGAACCTGCAGGCCGGGGTCAGAGGTCACGTGACAAAGAAGAAGAAGAGGGTCCACAGTGAGGGACTGTAACCACGGCAACACTGGAGACATGTTGGTATTTGAGTTGTGTTTGTGTGTGAATGCTGGAGCCTCTGTGTGCGTGTGTGCTCAAGAAACCTGTGTGTACTCTGTGTGTGTGTGTTCTCCAAAGCTGTGTGTTACTGTGTGTGTTCTCTAAAGCTGTGTGTGTGTGTTTGTGTTTTCCAAAGCTGTGTGTGTGTGTACATATTCTCCAAAGATGTGTTATTGTGTGTGTGTTCTCCAAAGCTGTGTATGTGTGTACACGTTCTTCAAAGGTGTGTGTCTGTTTGTGTTCTCCAAAGATGTGTGTTAGTCTGTGTGTTCTCCAAAGCTGTGTGTGTGTGTGTGTGTTTTCCAAAGCTGTGTGTGTGTGTGTTTGTGTTCTCCAAAGATGTGTGTCAGTGTGTGTGTTCTCCAAAGCTGTGTGTGTGTGTGTTTGTGTTCTCCAAAGCTGTGTGTGTGTGTGTTTGTGTTCTCCAAAGCTGTGTGTGTGTGTGTGTGTTTGTGTTCTCCAAAGATGTGTGTTAGTCTGTGTGTTCTCCAAAGCTGTGTGTGTGTTTTCCAAAGCTGTGTGTGTGTGTGTTTGTGTTCTCCAAAGCTGTGTGTGTGTGTGTTTGTGTTCTCCAAAGCTGTGTGTGTGTGTGTTTGTGTTCTCCAAAGATGTGTGTCAGTGTGTGTGTTCTCAAAAGCTGTGTGTGTGTGTGTTTGTGTTCTCCAAAGCTGTGTGTGTGTTTGTGTTCTCCAGAGATGTGTGTGTACACAGAGGCAGGGGCACATAGAAACAGATAATCCACATATAGACACAGAGCGACACACAACAGCACACAGTGAAACACAACAAAGGGACGCACACAAAAACAGAGAGTGTCACAAGGACACACATGGACACAGAAGGACATGCAGGGACACAGAAGGACACACAGGGACACACAAGGACACAGTGACACACATTACACACATTACACACAGGGACACACAGGTACACACAGTGACACACAGGACACACATTACACACAGGGACACACGGGGACACACAGTGACTCACGGACACACACAGGGACACACATTACACACAGTGACACACATTACACACAGTGACACACAGGGACACACAGGGACATACAGTGACTCATGGACACACACAGGGACACACATTACACACATTACACACAGGGACACACATTACACACAGTGACACACATTACACACAGTGACACACATTACACACAGTGACACACATTACACACATTACACACAGGGACACACATTACACACAGTGACACACATTACACACAGTGACACACAGGGACACAGTGACACACATTACACACAGTGACATACATTACACACAGTGACACACATTACACACAGGGACACACAATGACACACAGGGACACACAAGGACACACAGGGACACACAGGGACACACAGGGACACACAGGGACACACAAGGACACACAGGGACACAGTGACAACATTACACAAGGGACACACAGGGAAATACAGGGACACACAAGGACACACAGGGACACACAGGGAAATACAGGGACACACAATGACACACAGGGACACACAAGGACACACAGGGACACACAGGGACACACAAGGACACACAGGGACACACAGGGAAATACAGGGACACACAGGGACACACAGGGACACACAAGGACACACAGGGACACACAGGGACACACAGGGACACACAGGGACACACAAGGACACACAGGGACACACAGGGACACACAAGGACACACAGGAACACACAGGGACACACAGGAACACACAGGGACACACAAGGACACACAGGGATATACAGGGACACACAGGGACACACAGGGACACACAAGGACACACAGGGACACACAGGGACACACAAGGACACACAGGGACACACAAGGACACACAGGGACACACAGGGACACACAGGGACACACAGGGACACACAAGGACACACAGGAACACACAGGGACACACAAGGACACACAGGGACACACAAGGACACACAGGGACACACAGGGACACACAGGGAAATACAGGGACACACAAGGACAGGACACACAGGGACACACAGGGACACACAAGGACACACAGGGACACACAGGGACACACAAGGACACACAGGGAAATACAGGGACACACAAGGACACACAGGGACACACAATGACACACAGGGACACACAAGGACACACAGGGACACACAGGGACACACAGGGACACACAGGGACACACAGGGACACACAAGGACACACAGGGACACACAAGGACACACAGGGACACACAGGACACACAGGGACACACAAGGACACACAGGGACACAAGGGACACACAAGGACACACAGGGGACACACAAGGACACACAGGAACACACAAGGACACACAGGGACACACAGGGACACACAGGGACACACAAGGACACACAGGGAAATACAGGGACACACAGGGACACACAGGGACACACAAGGACACACAGGGACACACAGGGAAATACAGGGACACACAAGGACACACAGGGACACACAAGGACACACAGGGACACACAAGGACACACAGGGACACACAGGGACACACAAGGACACACAGGGAAATACAGGGACACACAGGGACACACAGGGACACACAAGGACACACAGGGACACACAAGGACACACAGGGACACACAGGGACACACAAGGACACACAGGGACACACAGGGACACACAGGGACACACAAGGACACACAGGGACACACAGGGACACACAGGGAAATACAGGGACACACAAGGACACACAGGGAAATACAGGGACACACAGGGACACACAAGGACACACAGGGACACACAGGGACACACAGGGACACACAGGGACACACAGGGACACACAGGGACACACAGGGACACACAGGGACACACAGGGACACACAAGGACACACAGGGACACACAAGGGACACACAGGGACACACAGGGACACACAGGGACACACAGGGACACACAAGGACACACAGGGAAATACAGGGACACACAAGGACACACAGGGACACACAAGGACACACAGGGACACACAAGGACACACAGGGACACACAAGGACACACAGGGACACACAAGGACACACAGGGACACACAGGGACACACAGGGACACACAGGGACACACAAGGACACACAGGGACACACAAGGACACACAGGGACACACAGGGACACACAGGGACACACAAGGACACACAGGGACACACAGGGACACACAGGGACACACAGGGGACACACAGGACACACAGGGACACACAAACAGGGACACACAGGGACACACAAGGACACACAGGGACACACAAGGACACACAGGGACACACAGGGACACACAAGGACACACAGGGACACACAGGGACACACAGGGACACACAGGGAAATACAGGGACACACAAGGACACACAGGGACACACAGGGAAATACAGGGACACACAGGGACACACAGGGACACACAGGGACACACAGGGACACACAGGGACACACAGGGACACACAAGGACACACAGGGACACACAGGGACACACAAGGACACACAGGGACACACAAGGACACACAAGGACACACAGGGACACACAGGGACACACAGGGACACACAGGGAAATACAGGGACACACAGGGACACACAGGGACACACAGGGACACACAAGGACACACAGGGACACACAGGGACACACAAGGACACACAGGGACACACAGGGACACACAAGGACACACAGGGACACACACTCACCCATCAGGGTCCTGGTAGTTGACGTTGAGTCTCTTGCTGGATCCGAGCAGTTCTGGAACACAAGAGTTCGGAACCCGGTGAACGACCGTCACTGAGGTCACTAGAGGTCACTAGAGGTCAGAGGTGACAACACAAGTGGGGGGTTCCTCTACAGGTTGTTATTAGTCAGTGTTGACTGTATGAGGTCAAAGGTCAGCGAGGAGACGGTTTGGGGAGATTTAAATCTGAACAGGAAGTTGACGGTTGATGACACCTTGACTATGTCAAATATGTGTGTGTGTGTGTGTGTGTGTGTGTGTGTGTGTGTGTTGTGTTTGTTTATGAGCTACTTCTTTAAACCCTAAACTTTTCTCTCTCTCTCGTGTTCTGGGCAAGCGAGCAGTAGAACTCTACATTCCATTCCTGTGACATCATCACCCTTCCTCCCTCTTCCTCTCCCTCACCCTCTTCCTCCCTCTTCCTCTTCTCTTCTCCCTCTTCCTCCCTCTTCCTCTCCCTCACCCTCTTCCTCCTTCCTCTCCCTCACCCTCTTCCTCTCCCTCACCCTCTTCCTCCCTCTTCCTCCCTCTTCCTCCCTCAATCTCCCTCTTCCTCTATCTTCCTCTTCCTCACCCACTCCCTCTCCCTCCCTCTTCCCCCTCTCCCTCAATCTTCCTCTTCCTCTATCTTCCTCACCCTCTCCCTCACCCTTCCTCTCCTCCCTCTTCCTCCCACAGACTGCTGGGAATCCGACCAGAGAAGACGACACGTCCACTTTCTTGTTTGATGCAGCAGAGAGGATTGTGGGTAATAAGTCTGCACTCCTTGAAGTTTGTTATTACACACACACACACACACACACACACACACACACACACACACACAGTGAATAAGTGAAGCAGAAGTGGCTCTTTCTCTCAGCACTCAGTCACATGACCCGAGGTCACGTCATGTGACTGAGTATTTGAAAAGAAAAGTGACAAAAGAGAAAAGATGGAAGTTATGTAAGAGCACCGGGGGCAGGTGGGTGAGGTGGGGGTGAGGAGGGGAGTGAAGGAGGGAGGTAGAGGAGGGGAGTGAAGGAGGGAGGACAGGAAGAGAGAGAGCAGGAGACGAGGAAGACGTGGAAACAAGTTTTTCTTTGTTGACCTTTGACCTCGGCTCACAGGAAAATAAATACAAACAAAAAGTTTCACTTAGTCCTCGAGTGAGTCACAGACAAATGAGTCAGTAGTACTTGAGGTGAGTCATTTAAGAGTGAGTCACTTGCAGTTGAGTCAGTTTTACGTTCTACAGTTGAGTCACTTACAGGTGAGTCACTTACAGGTGAGTTATTTACAGGTGAATTAATAGAAGGTTCTACAGTTGAGTCACTAACCGTTGAGTCACTTACAGGTGGGTCAATTTAAGGTTCTGCAGTTGAGTCACTTTCAAGCGAGTCAGTAGTAACTCATAGATGAGTCACTTTCAAGCGAGTCAGTAGTAACTCATAGATGAGTCACTTTCAAGCGAGTCAGTAGTAGTTCATAGATGAGTCACTTTCAAGCGAGTCAGTAGTTGCTCATAGATGAGTCACTTTCAAGCGAGTCAGTAGTTGCTCATAGATGAGTCACTTTCAAGCGAGTCAGTAGTTGCTCATAGATGAGTCACTTTCAAGCGAGTCAGTAGTTGCTCATAGATGAGTCACTTTCAAGCGAGTCAGTAGTTGCTCATAGATGAGTCACTTTCAAGCGAGTCAGTAGTTACTCATAGATGAGTCACTTTCAAGCGAGTCAGTAGTTGCTCATAGATGAGTCACTTTCAAAGCAAGTCAGTAGTAACTCATAGATGAGTCATTGAGTCGTAGTTGCTCATAGATGAGTCACTTTCAAGCGAGTCAGTAGTTGCTCATAGATGAGTCACTTTCAAGGGGCCAGTAGTGCTCAGTAGTCCTTTCAAGCACGTCATAGATGAGTCACTTTCAAGCGAGTCAGTAGTAACTCATAGATGAGTCACTTTCAAGCGAGTCAGTAGTAACTCATAGATGAGTCCCTTTCAAGCGAGTCAGTAGTAACTCATAGATGAGTCACTTTCAAGCGAGTCAGTAGTTACTCATAGATGAGTCACTTTCAAGCGAGTCAGTAGTAACTCATAGATGAGTCACTTTCAAGCGAGTCAGTAGTAACTCATAGATGAGTCACTTTCAAGCGAGTCAGTAGTTACTCATAGATGAGTCACTTTCAAGCGAGTCAGTAGTAACTCATAGACGAGTCACTTTCAAGCGATGATATAATGAGCATTTCAGAGTCAGTAGTAGCTCATGAGGTACTTTCAAGCGAGTCAGTAGTAACTCATAGATGAGTCACTTTCAAGCGAGTCAGTAGTTGCTCATAGATGAGTCACTTTCAAGCGAGTCAGTAGTAACTCATAGATGAGTCACTTTCAAGCGAGTCAGTAGTAACTCATAGATGAGTCACTTTCAAGCGAGTCAGTAGTTGCTCATAGATGAGTCACTTTCAAGCGAGTCAGTAGTAACTCATAGATGAGTCACTTTCAAGCGAGTCAGTAGTTGCTCATAGATGAGTCACTTTCAAGGAGTCACTTTCAAGCGGGTCAGTAGTAACTCATACAGATGAGTCACTTCTAAGCCCAGGGTCAGTAGTTGTAACTCATAGATGAGTCACTTTCAAGCGAGTCAGTAGTAACTCATAGATGAGTCACTTTCAAGCGAGTCAGTAGTAACTCATAGATGAGTCACTTTCAAGCGAGTCAGTAGTAACTCATAGATGAGTCACTTTCAAGCGAGTCAGTAGTAACTCATAGATGAGTCACTTTCAAGCGAGTCAGTAGTAACTCATAGATGAGTCACTTTCAAGCGAGTCAGTAGTAACTCATAGATGAGTCACTTTCAAGCGAGTCAGTAGTTGCTCATAGATGAGTCACTTTCAAGCGAGTCAGTAGTTGCTCATAGATGAGTCACTTTCAAGCGAGTCAGTAGTTGCTCATAGATGAGTCACTTTCAAGCGAGTCAGTAGTTGCTCATAGATGAGTCACTTTCAAGCGAGTCAGTAGTTGCTCATAGATGAGTCACTTTCAAGCGAGTCAGTAGTTGCTCATAGATGAGTCACTTTCAAGCGAGTCAGTAGTAACTCATAGATGAGTCACTTTCAAGCGAGTCAGTAGTTGCTCATAGATGAGTCACTTTCAAGCGAGTCAGTAGTAACTCATAGATGAGTCACTTTCAAGCGAGTCAGTAGTTGCTCATAGATGAGTCACTTTCAAGCGAGTCAGTAGTTGCTCATAGATGAGTCACTTTCAAGCGAGTCAGTAGTTGCTCATAGATGAGTCACTTTCAAGCGAGTCAGTAGTTGCTCATAGATGAGTCACTTTCAAGCGAGTCAGTAGTTGCTCATAGATGAGTCACTTTCAAGCGAGTCAGTAGTTGCTCATAGATGAGTCACTTTCAAGCGAGTCAGTAGTTGCTCATAGATGAGTCACTTTCAAGCGAGTCAGTAGTTACTCATAGATGAGTCACTTTCAAGCGAGTCAGTAGTTGCTCATAGATGAGTCACTTTCAAGCGAGTCAGTAGTTGCTCATAGATGAGTCACTTTCAAGCGAGTCAGTAGTTGCTCATAGATGAGTCACTTTCAAGCGAGTCAGTAGTAACTCATAGATGAGTCACTTTCAAGCGAGTCAGTAGTAACTCATAGATGAGTCACTTTCAAGCGAGTCAGTAGTAACTCATAGATGAGTCACTTTCAAGCGAGTCAGTAGTAACTCATAGATGAGTCCCTTCACTTTCAAGCGAGTCAGTAGTAACTCATAGATGAGTCACTTTCAAGCGAGTCAGTAGTTACTCATAGATGAGTCACTTTCAAGGAGTCAGTAGTAACTCATAGATGAGTCACTTTCAAGCGAGTCAGTAGTAACTCATAGATGAGTCACTTTCAAGCGAGTCAGTAGTTACTCATAGATGAGTCACTTTCAAGCGAGTCAGTAGTAACTCATAGACGAGTCACTTTCAAGCGAGTCAGTAGTTGCTCATAGATGAGTCACTTTCAAGGAGTTCAGTAGTAGCTCATAGATGAGTCACTTTCAAGCGAGTCAGTAGTAGCTCATAGATGAGTCACTTTCAAGCGAGTCAGTAGTAACTCATAGATGAGTCACTTTCAAGCGAGTCAGTAGTTGCTCATAGATGAGTCACTTTCAAGCGAGTCAGTAGTAACTCATAGATGAGTCACTTTCAAGCGAGTCAGTAGTAACTCATAGATGAGTCACTTTCAAGCGAGTCAGTAGTAGCTCATAGATGAGTCACTTTCAAGCGAGTCAGTAGTAACTCATAGATGAGTCACTTTCAAGCGAGTCAGTAGTAGCTCATAGATGAGTCACTTTCAAGCGAGTCAGTAGTAACTCATAGATGAGTCACTTTCAAGCGAGTCAGTAGTAACTCATAGATGAGTCACTTTCAAGCGAGTCAGTAGTAACTCATAGATGAGTCACTTTCAGAGTCAGTCAACTCATAGATGAGTCACTTTCAAGCGAGTCAGTAGTTGCTCATAGATGAGTCACTTTCAAGCGAGTCAGTAGTTGCTCATAGATGAGTCACTTTCAAGCGAGTCAGTAGTTGCTCATAGATGAGTCACTTTCAAGCGAGTCAGTAGTTGCTCATAGATGAGTCACTTTCAAGCGAGTCAGTTTATAGATGGTATGGTGTAGTAACTCATAGATGAGTCACTTTCAAGCGAGTCAGTAGTACTGCTCATAGATGAGTCACTTTCAAGCGAGTCAGTAGTAACTCATAGATGAGTCACTTTCAAGCGAGTCAGTAGTAGCTCATAGATGAGTCACTTTCAAGCGAGTCAGTAGTAGCTCATAGATGAGTCACTTTCAAGCGAGTCAGTAGTTGCTCATAGATGAGTCACTTTCAAGCGAGTCAGTAGTTGCTCATAGATGAGTCACTTTCAAGTCGAGTAACTCATAGATGAGTCACTTTCGGGTCGTAGTTCATAGATGAGTCACTTTCAAGCGAGTCAGTAGTAACTCATAGATGAGTCACTTTCAAGCGAGTCAGTAGTTGCTCATAGATGAGTCACTTTCAAGCGAGTCAGTAGTTGCTCATAGATGAGTCACTTTCAAGCGAGTCAGTAGTTGCTCATAGATGAGTCACTTTCAAGTAGAGCTCATAGATAGTCAGTAGTCAGTAGTTGCTCATAGATGAGTCACTTTCAAGCGAGTCAGTAGTTGCTCATAGATGAGTCACTTTCAAGCGAGTCAGTAGTAGCTCATAGATGAGTCACTTTCAAGCGAGTCAGTAGTTGCTCATAGATGAGTCACTTTCAAGCGAGTCAGTAGTTGCTCATAGATGAGTCACTTTCAAGCGAGTCAGTAGTAGCTCATAGATGAGTCACTTTCAAGCGAGTCAGTAGTTGCTCATAGATGAGTCACTTTCAAGTGAGTCATACATAGTAGTTGCATAGATGAGTCACTTTCAAGCGAGTCAGTAGTTGCTCATAGATGAGTCACTTTCAAGCGAGTCAGTAGTAGTAGTCTTAGATGAGTCACTTTCAGCGGTGTAGTGCTCATGATGAGTCACTTTCAAGCGATATCAGTATATCATAGATGAGTCACTTTCAAGCGAGTCAGTAGTTGCTCATAGATGAGTCACTTTCAAGCGAGTCAGTAGTTGCTCATAGATGAGTCACTTTAAAGCGAGTCAGTAGTAGTTCATAGATGAGTCACTTTAAAGCGAGTCAGTAGTAGTTCATAGATGAGTCACTTTCAAGCGAGTCAGTAGTTACTCATAGATGAGTCACTCAGGTGTAGATGAGTCGCTCAGGTGAGTCACTCAGGTGTAGATGAGTCGCTCAGATGAGTCACTCAGGTGTAGATGAGTCGCTCAGGTGTAGATGAGTCACTCAGATGTAGATGAGTCGCTCAGGTGTAGATGAGTCACTCAGATGTAGATGAGTCGCTCAGATGTAGATGAGTCGCTCAGGTGTAGATGAGTCACTCAGATGTAGATGAGTCACTCAGGTGTAGATGAGTCGCTCAGGTGTAGATGAGTCACTCAGATGTAGATGAGTCGCTCAGATGAGTCACTCAGGTGTAGATGAGTCGCTCAGGTGTAGATGAGTCACTCAGGTGTAGATGAGTCGCTCAGGTGTAGATGAGTCGCTCAGGTGTAGATGAGTCACTCAGGTGTAGATGAGTCGCTCAGGTGAGTCACTCAGGTGTAGATGAGTCGCTCAGGTGAGTCACTCACTGGTTCTGCCGGACTTGAGTTTGGTCAGGAGTCTCTGGGTCGTGTTCAGGTCTCCGTTCTTGACCGCCTGCAGCAGCTCCTGCTCCTTCCCCATGACTCACCTGACCTTTGACCCCTCACCAGCGCATGCTTGCGTGCAGGTCGAGGCCGTCGCCCTGGAAACACACACAGGTGAGTCAAGAGGGGGTCCTCTGGGTGGAAGAGCGCCCCCTAGTTTCTATCGACGTGTGACGTCACTGTAGACAAACTTTCATTTTCATCCTCCGCCTCGTGCTGACCCCCCCTCACACACACACACACACACACACACACACACACACACACACACACACACACACACACACACACACACACACACTTAAAGTCTTCCGGGCCGCTGCTCTTCAGAACCTCCTCGCTTGACAGTCCGGATCAGTGTGTTGCTCCACAAACACAGCGAGGACCGGGTCCGCCGGTCCGGTCCAGGAGCCTCGGTGTCCTCATTACTGGAGGAGCTGTCAGCACCGGTTACTCCATCATCTCCTCCTCAGGCGGTCTCACTCTCGGCACCGCTGGACCGGACCGAGCCTGATGTTGACAAGCACCCGAACTTCCTTCGAGTCCGGGACATAAACCAGGCCAGCTGGAGGCGGACCGGGCTCGGTTCTGAGTGTTTATTCGCTGGTTCTGGATGTTGCCACCAAATCAAAGCTCGGTCCAGATTATATAATGTCGAGACGGAACTTTTCCCGAGAGGTCACGGGATCAAATATCACATTCGGAACCTCGAGTCGTTGGTACCGGTTCGAGTGTCCAACGAACTTTTATAGATGTTGGACTGAGACCAGTTCTGCTGCAGGAGTCCAGTCCTGGTCCGGATCCCGGAGCCACAACAGCGGCCAGAACTCTCCTCTCTGCTCGGTACCTTTTCAAGACTGGACCGCGGACTCTTCGCGAACCGGTACCGAAGACTCGATATTCAAATCCCCGAAACAGAAGTGGGTTTACCTTGAGACGGGAAAAATGGTTCCGACTCTCTGGAGCCTCCAGGAAACTATTCCCGATCTTCCGAGTCCGCCCAGAACTTTCCTTTCCCCGCCGCGGTTCCGTCCACCAGCGTCGCCCCGCCACCGTGTCCGGCTCTGGTGTCGCTCAGACTCCACATCAAAGACTTTGATTCGGGTTTTGTTCCAGAACTTTTCCTCTGGTTCCGACGATCTTGCGCCACTTTTCCCTCCGCGGTCCCGATCCTGGAAGGTGTCGAGTTACACGTGACACCAACACCACATCCGCCAGACGCTTTCACAATAAAACCACACGAAAGGAACTTCCGCCGCATCGAGAGATTGTAGTGAACAATTCCTTTTGTTTTATCTTCCATAAGAAGTTGTTTTATTGCTTATTAATAATTCAAGGATAAAAGAACACTTTGAAACTTTGAGTAGGAAAACCTCTTATTTATTTTATTCATAATATTAATGTATTTTTCTTCTTTAAATAACATGTGAAATGTAACATAATGTAAGTAAGTAATTTGTATTTATATAGCGCTTTTCCAGACCAGGGTCACAAAGAACTTAAACAATCAAAACAATATTCAATAAAGTATATACTTTAAAGATCAAGATAAAACTGATAACACAACAGGAGTTCCAGAAAATCAAGGAAAAGCCTGAACAAAAAAGTTTTACTGTATTGTTTTGTGTATTTGGAGGAAATAAAAAAACAAAACATATTTGAATTCCTCTAATAAGAAAACATACAAATATTAAATATATATTAAAAAATATAACGAATATGTGTGACGTTCCGCCGCCTGCTGGAAATGAGCTGAACTACACTTAAATGTCACTCTAAAGTCAAATAAACAAAGAGTTTCTCTGAATTAATTTATTTTCTACACCAACCAGGAGCTGAACTACATCACGTCAAACACGTCAAACACGTCAAACACGTCAAACACACGTCTGTCAAACTAGTCGCTAAAGAGCGAGTCAGAGCGAGTAGAGCTTGAGCTGCTCCTCCACCTCGCCCTCCGTCACGCCCCCCAGAGCCTCCTGGTTCTCCCGCAGCAGCAGGAAGATGGCGGCCAGCTGCTCCTGCTGGACCCTGAGGACCACAACACTTAGTTACTTCTTCTAGATCTGATCAGTGCTCCAGCTGCAGTGCTCCAGGCGGCCGCGGGGGGGCAGCCGAGAGCGCAGAGGTGTTGTGGCGCCAGCAGGTGGCGCTGTCCGTCAGAAAGAACCATGAACACACTTTTATTGACCAATTTATTAAATCATCAGAACCTTCTCTTCTGGACTCTTGTTGTTATTTTCACGCTCATTCAAAACTTAAACTCTCGAAGAACTAACTTTATAATTCAGTTTGAATGTTCGACGACAAAAACTCTTGTTTTCCGAGCAGGAAATAAACTTTTAAAACCTTTTCTTCACAAGTCGTCAAACTTCCTCGGATCTGAAAGACAAACAAACAAACAAACACGAGTCAGATTCAGAACGCCGTCGTCGATAAAACATGACTCGTCAGTATTAAACTTACTGTGTTGTTGTTAGCGAGCAGCATGCTAGTCATCGAGCGGTTAGCATGTTAGCCGCCGCGAGATCTTCACGCGTGTCTCGAGTGTTTTTGAACGTTTGCAAAAGTGTTAGCATAAAAAAACATGGAAGACAAATACATGCTGACTCATCATCTGTGAAGAAAATGATTTCATGAATTTAATCGTAACTCACCGACAAACGCCGAGTCATCATTTGAGTAAATGTAAATAAAAGAAACGACTGACTCATGGTTTGCATGAAATCAGTTGAAATCCGCTGACTAATATTATTGAAATAACTGCAAAGTCATGGTTTGTGGAATAAAGCCGAGTCATTTCTCCAGAAGGTGAAGGTGGTCGTGAACGAGGTCATGTGACGTCCAGGTCACACGTCATGTGACTTTGGTCGACGTGAGAATAAGTGGATTAGATTAACGAGGATTAAATTATTGACTCGCTGAAGAACAGCTGGACGTCATGTGACCTGATGAACAGCAGGGTCGTGCTGACGAGTCGCTCGGAGTCGACTCGATTCAGTCACTAAAGTCGACTCGATTCAGTCGCTAAAGTCGACTCGATTCAGTCACTAAAGTGACTTCGATTCAGTCGCTAAAGTCGGCTCGATTCAGTCGACTATAAGTCGCTCGATTCAGTCGCTAAAGTCAGACTCGTCATAGTTCAGTCACTAAAGTCGTCGACTCGATTCAGCCGCTAAAGTCTACTCGTTCAGCCGCTAAAGTCGACTCGATTCAGTCACTAAAGTCGACTCGATTCAGTCGCTAAAGTCGACTCGATTCAGTCACTAAAGTCGACTCGATTCAGCCGCTAAAGTCGACTCGATTCAGCCACTAAAGTCGACTCGATTCAGTCGCTAAAGTCGACTCGATTCAGCCGCTAAAGTCGACTCGATTCAGTCACTAAAGTCGACTCGATTCAGTCGCTAAAGTCGACTCGATTCAGTCACTAAAGTCGACTCGATTCAGCCACTAAAGTCGACTCGATTCAGCCGCTAAAGTCGACTCGATTCAGTCACTAAAGTCGACTCGATTCAGTCGCTAAAGTCGACTCGATTCAGCCACTAAAGTCGACTCGATTCAGCCACTAAAGTCGACTCGATTCAGCCGCTAAAGTCGACTCGATTCAGCCACTAAAGTCGACTCGATTCAGTCACTAAAGTCGACTCGATTCAGCCATTCACTGATTCAGCCGCTAAAGTCGACTCGATTCAGCCGCTAAAGTCGACTACAGTCACTAAAGTCGACTCGATTCAGTCGCTAAAGTCGACTCGATTCAGCCACTAAAGTCGACTCGATTCAGTCGCTAAAGTCGACTCGATTCAGTCACTAAAGTCGACTCGATTCAGTCGCTAAAGTCGACTCGATTCAGTCACTAAAGTCGACTCGATTCAGCCACTAAAGTCGACTCGATTCAGCCGCTAAAGTGGGCGGTCAGCCGCTAAAGTCGACTCGATTCAGCTCGTCGCTGATTAGATGGTAAAGTCGACTCGATTCAGCCACTAAAGTCGACTCGATTCAGCCACTAAAGTCGACTCGATTCAGCCACTAAAGTCGACTCGATTCAGCCGCTAAAGTCGACTCGATTCAGCCACTAAAGTCGACTCGATTCAGTCACTAAAGTCGACTCGATTCAGCCACTAAAGTCGACTCGATTCAGCCACTAAAGTCGACTCGATTCAGCCACTAAAGTCGACTCGATTCAGCCACTAAAAGTCGACTCGATTCAGTCACTAAAAGTCGACTCGATTCAGCCACTAAAGTCGACTCGATTCAGCCGCTAAAGTCGACTCGATTCAGCCACTAAAGTCGACTCGATTCAGCCACTAAAGTCGACTCGATTCAGTCACTAAAGTCGACTCGATTCAGTCGCTAAAGTCGACTCGATTCAGCCACTAAAGTCGACTCGATTCAGCCACTAAAAGTGACTCGATTCAGTCACTAAAAGTGACTCGATTCAGTCACTAAAGTCGACTCGATTCAGTCACTAAAGTCGATCAGCCACTAAAGTCGACTCGATTCAGCCACTAAAGTCGACTCGATTCAGTCACTAAAGTCGACTCGATTCAGCCACTAAAAGTCGACTCGATTCAGCCACTAAAAGTGACTCGATTCAGTCACTAAAGTCGACTCGATTCAGCCACTAAAAGTGACTCGATTCAGTCACTAAAGTCGACTCGATTCAGTCACTAAAGTCGACTCGATTCAGCCACTAAAAGTGACTCGATTCAGCCGCTAAAAGTGACTCGATTCAGTCACTAAAGTCGACTCGATTCAGCCGCTAAAGTGACTCGATCAGTCACTAAAGGTCGACTCGATTCAGCCACTAAAGTCGACTCGATTCAGCCACTAAAGTCGACTCGATTCAGCCACTAAAAGTGACTCGATTCAGCCGCTAAAGTCGACTCGATTCAGCCGCTAAAGTCGACTCGATTCAGTCACTAAAGTCGACTCGATTCAGTCACTAAAAGTCGACTCGATTCAGCCACTAAAGTCGACTCGATTCAGCCACTAAAGTCGACTCGATTCAGCCACTAAAGTCGACTCGATTCAGTCACTAAAGTCGACTCGATTCAGCCACTCAAAAAAGTCGACTCGATTCAGTCACTAAAGTCGACTCGATTCAGCCGCTAAAGTCGACTCGATTCAGCCACTAAAGTCGACTCGATTCAGTCACTAAAAGTGACTCGATTCAGTCACTAAAAGTGACTCGATTCAGTCGCTAAAGTCGACGCCACTAAAGTCGACTCGATTCAGCCGCTAAAAGTCGACTCGATTCAGCGATTAAGCTCGATTAGAAAGTGACTCGATTCAGCCGCTAAAGTCGACTCGATTCAGTCACTAAAAGTGACTCGATTCAGCCGCTAAAGTCGACTCGATTCAGTCACTAAAAGTGACTCGATTCAGTCACTAAAGTCGACTCGATTCAGTCACTAAAGTCGACTCGATTCAGCCGCTAAAGTCGACTCGATTCAGCCGCTAAAGTCGACTCGATTCAGCCGCTAAAGTCGACTCGATTCAGCCACTAAAAGTGACTCGATTCAGCCGCTAAAGTCGACTCGATTCAGCCACTAAAAGTGACTCGATTCAGTCACTAAAAGTGACTCGATTCAGCCGCTAAAGTCGACTCGATTCAGCCGCTAAAGTCGACTCGATTCAGCCACTAAAAGTGACTCGATTCAGTCACTAAAGTCGACTCGATTCAGCCGCTAAAGTCGACTCGATTCAGCCACTAAAAGTGACTCGATTCAGTCGCTGAAGTCGACTCGATTCAGCCGCTATTAAGATGACTGATTCAGCCGCTAAAGTCGACTCGATTCAGTCGCTAAAGTCGACTCGATTCAGCCGCTAAAGTCGACTCGATTCAGCCACTAAAGTCGACTCGATTCAGTCGCTAAAGTCGACTCGATTCAGTCGCTAAAGTCGACTCGATTCAGCCGCTAAAAGTGACTCGATTCAGCCGCTAAAGTCGACTCGATTCAGCCACTAAAAGTGACTCGATTCAGTCGCTAAAGTCGACTCGATTCAGCCACTAAAGTCGACTCGATTCAGTCACTAAAAGTGACTCGATTCAGTCGCTAAAGTCGACTCGATTCAGCCGCTAAAAGTGACTCGATTCAGTCACTAAAAGTGACTCGATTCAGTCACTAAAGTCGACTCGATTCAGTCACTAAAGTCGACTCGATTCAGCCACTAAAAGTGACTCGATTCAGCCGCTAAAGTCGACTCGATTCAGTCACTAAAGTCGACTCGATTCAGTCACTAAAAGTGACTGAAGTCGACTCGATTCAGCCACTAAAAGTGACTGAAGTCGACTCGATTCAGCCACTAAAAGTCGACTCGATTCAGCCACTAAAAGTCGACTCGATTCAGCTGCTAAAGTCGACTCGATTCAGCCGCTAAAAGTCGACTCGATTCAGCCGCTAAAAGTCGACTCGATTCAGCCGCTAAAGTCGACTCGATTCAGCCGCTAAAAGTCGACTCGATTCAGCCGCTAAAGTCGACTCGATTCAGCCGCTAAAGTCGACTCGATTCAGCCGCTAAAGTCGACTCGATTCAGCCGCTAAAGTCGACTCGATTCAGCCGCTAAAGTCGACTCGATTCAGCCGCTAAAGTCGACTCGATTCAGCCGCTAAAGTCGACTCGATTCAGCCGCTAAAGTGACTCGATTCAGCCGCTAAAGTCGACTCCGATTCAGCCGCTAAAGTCGACTCGATTCAGCCGCTAAAGTCGACTCGATTCAGCCGCTAAAGTCGACTCGATTCAGCCACTAAAGTCGACTCGATTCAGTCGCTAAAGTCGACTCGATTCAGTCGCTAAAGTCGACTCGATTCAGTCGCTAAAGTCGACTCGATTCAGCCGCTAAAGTCGACTCGATTCAGCCGCTAAAGTCGACTCGATTCAGCCGCTAAAGTCGACTCGATTCAGCCACTAAAAGTGACTCGATTCAGCCGCTAAAGTCGACTCGATTCAGCCGCTAAAGTCGACTCGATTCAGCCGCTAAAGTCGACTCGATTCAGCCGCTAAAGTCGACTCGATTCAGCCGCTAAAGTCGACTCGATTCAGCCGCTAAAGTCGACTCGATTCAGCCGCTAAAGTCGACTCGATTCAGCCGCTAAAGTCGACTCGATTCAGCCGCTAAAGTCGACTCGATTATTAAAGTCGACTCGATTCAGTCGATTCAGCCGCTAAAGTCGACTCGATTCAGTCGCTAAAGTCGACTCGATTCAGCCGCTAAAGTCGACTCGATTCAGTCGCTAAAGTCGACTCGATTCAGTCGCTAAAGTCGACTCGATTCAGTCGCTAAAGTCGACTCGATTCAGCCGCTAAAGTCGACTCGATTCAGCCGCTAAAGTCGACTCGATTCAGCCGCTAAAGTCGACTCGATTCAGCCGCTAAAAGTGACTCGATTCAGCCGCTAAAGTCGACTCGATTCAGCCGCTAAAGTCGACTCGATTCAGCCGCTAAAGTCGACTCGATTCAGCCGCTAAAGTCGACTCGATTCAGTCGCTAAAGTCGACTCGATTCAGCCGCTAAAGTCGACTCGATTCAGCCGCTAAAGTCGACTCGATTCAGTCGCTAAAGTCGACTCGATTCAGTCGCTAAAGTCGACTCGATTCAGCCGCTAAAGTCGACTCGATTCAGCCGCTAAAGTCGACTCGATTCAGCCGCTAGAGCGACTCGATTCAGCCGCTAAAGTCGACTCGATTCAGTCGTTACTCGATTCAGCCGCTAAAGTCGACTCGATTCAGCCGCTAAAGTCGACTCGATTCAGCCGCTAAAGTCGACTCGATTCAGCCGCTAAAGTCAACTCGATTCAGCCGCTAAAGTCGACTCGATTCAGCCGCTAAAGTCGACTCGATTCAGCCGCTAAAGTCGACTCGATTCAGCCGCTAAAGTCGACTCGATTCAGCCGCTAAAGTCGACTCGATTCAGTCGCTAAAGTCGACTCGATTCAGTCACTAAAGTCGACTCGATTCAGCCACTAAAAGTGACTCGATTCAGCCACTAAAGTCGACTCGATTCAGCCACTAAAAGTGACTCGATTCAGCCACTAAAGTCGACTCGATTCAGTCACTAAAGTCGACTCGATTCAGCCACTAAAAGTGACTCGATTCAGCCACTAAAAGTCGACTCGATTCAGCCACTAAAGTCGACTCGATTCAGCCGCTAAAGTCGACTCGATTCAGCCGCTAAAGTCGACTCGATTCAGCCACTAAAAGTCGACTCGATTCAGCCGCTAAAAGTGACTCGATTCAGCCACTAAAAGTGACTCGATTCAGCCGCTAAAGTCGACTCGATTCAGCCGCTAAAGTCGACTCGATTCAGCCACTAAAAGTCGACTCGATTCAGCCGCTAAAAGTGACTCGATTCAGTCACTAAAAGTGACTCGATTCAGCCACTAAAAGTGACTCGATTCAGCCACTAAAGTCGACTCGATTCAGCCACTAAAGTCGACTCGATTCAGCCACTAAAAGTCGACTCGATTCAGCCGCTAAAAGTGACTCGATTCAGCCACTAAAAGTGACTCGATTCAGCCGCTAAAGTCGACTCGATTCAGCCGCTAAAGTCGACTCGATTCAGCCACTAAAAGTCGACTCGATTCAGCCGCTAAAAGTGACTCGATTCAGTCACTAAAAGTGACTCGATTCAGCCACTAAAAGTGACTCGATTCAGCCACTAAAGTCGACTCGATTCAGCCACTAAAAGTCGACTCGATTCAGCCGCTAAAAGTGACTCGATTCAGCCACTAAAAGTGACTCGATTCAGCCACTAAAAGTGACTCGATTCAGCCACTAAAAGTCGACTCGATTCAGTCACTAAAAGTGACTCGATTCAGCCACTAAAAGTGACTCGAGTCACTAAAGGAACTATAAGGTGTGTTCCATCAACAGCAGGACCACACTAGACTACGTACTGTACTGGGGTCAAAGGTCACAGACTAGATCTTACCATCATGGTTATAAAGACGTCAAGTCAGACGTGAACTCGACCCTGTAGAGATAAAAGTTCATGATCCACTGCAGGAACTTCTCTACACCCATGATCAGGTGTGTGTGTGTGTGTGTGTGTGTGTGTGTGTGTGTGTGTGTGTGTGTGTTAGTAGAGTTAGGTGTGTGTGAGTCACACCAGTTCATCACATATAGATTGACTTCAACAATTATTTTAACACAAAGATCAAAGAGGCAAGCAGTGTGTGTGTGTGTATTAGTTAGTGTTTGTATGTGTGCATTAGTTAGTGTTTATATGTGTGCATTAGTTAGTGTTTGTATGTGTGCATTAGTTAGTGTTTATATGTGTGTATTAGTTAGTGTTTGTATGTGTGCATTAGTTAGTGTTTATATGTGTGTATTAGTTAGTGTTTGTATGTGTGCATTAGTTAGTGTTTGTATGTGTGTATTAGTTAGTGTTTGTATGTGTGCATTAGTTAGTGTTTATATGTGTGCATTAGTTAGTGTTCGTATGTGTGCATTAGTTAGTGTTTGTATGTGTGCATTAGTTAGTGTTTGTATGTGTGCATTAGTTAATGTTTGTATGTGTGCATTAGTTAGTGTTTATATGTGTGCATTAGTTAGTGTTTGTATGTGTGCATTAGTTAGTGTTTGTATGTGTGCATTAGTTAGTGTTTATATGTGTGCATTAGTTAGTGTTTGTATGTGTGCATTAGTTAGTGTTTGTATGTGTGCATTAGTTAGTGTTTATATGTGTGCATTAGTTAGTGTTTGTATGTGTGCATTAGTTAGTGTTTATGTGTGTGCATTAGTTAGTGTTTGTATGTGTGCATTAGTTAGTGTTTATATGTGTGCATTAGTTAGTGTTTGTATGTGTGCATTAGTTAGTGTTTATATGTGTGCATTAGTTAGTGTTTGTATGTGTGCATTAGTTAGTGTTTATATGTGTGCATTAGTTAGTGTTTATATGTGTGCATTAGTTAGTGTTTATATGTGTGCATTAGTTAGTGTTTGTATGTGTGCATTAGTTAGTGTTTGTATGTGTGCATTAGTTAGTGTTTATATGTGTGCATTAGTTAGTGTTTGTATGTGTGCATTAGTTAGTGTTTATGTGTGTGCATTAGTTAGTGTTTGTATGTGTGCATTAGTTAGTGTTTGTATGTGTGCATTAGTTAGTGTTTGTATGTGTGCATTAGTTAGTGTTTATGTGTGTGCATTAGTTAGTGTTTGTATGTGTGCATTAGTTAGTGTTTATATGTGTGCATTAGTTAGTGTTTGTATGTGTGCATTAGTTAGTGTTTATATGTGTGCATTAGTTAGTGTTTATATGTGTGCATTAGTTAGTGTTTGTATGTGTGCATTAGTTAGTGTTTGTATGTGTGCATTAGTTAGTGTTTGTATGTGTGCATTAGTTAGTGTTTGTATGTGTGCATTAGTTAGTGTTTGTATGTGTGCATTAGTTAGTGTTTATATGTGTGCATTAGTTAGTGTTTGTATGTGTGCATTAGTTAGTGTTTATATGTGTGCATTAGTTAGTGTTTGTATGTGTGCATTAGTTAGTGTTTATGTGTGTGCATTAGTTAGTGTTTGTATGTGTGCATTAGTTAGTGTTTATATGTGTGCATTAGTTAGTGTTTGTATGTGTGCATTAGTTAGTGTTTATATGTGTGCATTAGTTAGTGTTTATATGTGTGCATTAGTTAGTGTTTGTATGTGTGCATTAGTTAGTGTTTGTATGTGTGCATTAGTTAGTGTTTATATGTGTGCATTAGTTAGTGTTTGTATGTGTGCATTAGTTAGTGTTTATATGTGTGCATTAGTTAGTGTTTGTATGTGTGCATTAGTTAGTGTTTATATGTGTGCATTAGTTAGTGTTTATATGTGTGCATTAGTTAGTGTTTATATGTGTGCATTAGTTAGTGTTTGTATGTGTGCATTAGTTAGTGTTTATATGTGTGCATTAGTTAGTGTTTGTATGTGTGCATTAGTTAGTGTTTATATGTGTGCATTAGTTAGTGTTTATATGTGTGCATTAGTTAGTGTTTGTATGTGTGCATTAGTTAGTGTTTGTATGTGTGCATTAGTTAGTGTTTGTATGTGTGCATTAGTTAGTGTTTATATGTGTGCATTAGTTAGTGTTTATATGTGTGCGTTAGTTAGTGTTTATATGTGTGAAGTTAGTTTTATATGTGTGATTAGTTAGTGTTTGTTTGTATGTGTGCATTAGTTAGTGTTTATATGTGTGCATTAGTTAGTGTTTGTATGTGTGCATTAGTTAGTGTTTATATGTGTGCATTAGTTAGTGTTTGTATGTGTGCATTAGTTAGTGTTTATATGTGTGCATTAGTTAGTGTTTATATGTGTGCATTAGTTAGTGTTTATATGTGTGCATTAGTTAGTGTTATATGTGTGCATTCGTTAGTGTTTGTATGTGTGCATTAGTTAGTGTTTATATGTGTACATTAGTTAGTGTTATATGTGTGCATTAGTTAGTGTTTGTATGTGTGCATTAGTTAGTGTTTATATGTGTGCATTAGTTAGTGGTTAATATGGGTGCATTAGTTAGTGTTTTTGTTGCATTAGTTAGTGTTTGTATGTGTGCATTAGTTAGTGTTTTGTGTGTGCATTAGTTGTGTTTATATGTGTGCATTAGTTAGTGTTTATATGTGTGCATTAGTTAGTGTTTGTATGTGTGCATTAGTTAGTGTTTATATGTGTGCATTAGTTAGTGTTTGTATGTGTGCATTAGTTAGCGTTAATATGTGTGCATTAGTTAGTGTTTATATGTGTGCATTATTTAGTGTTAATATGTGTGCATTAGTTAGTGTTTATGAGTGTTTAAGTGTGCATTAGTTAGTGTTTATGTGTGTGCATTAGTTAGTGTTTAGTGTGTGTGATAGTTAGTGTTTATGGGGGTTGTATGTGTGCATTAGTTAGTGTTAATATGTGTGCATTAGTTAGTGTTTATATGTGTGCATTAGTTAGTGTTTATATGTGTGCATTAGTTAGTGTTTATATGTGTGCATTAGTTAGTATATGTGTGCTTAGTTAGTGTTTAGTGTGGTAGTGTATATGTGTGATAGTAGTGTTTATATGTGTGCATTAGTTAGTGTTTATATGTGTGCATTAGTTAGTGTTTATGTGTGCATTAGTTAGTGTTAATATGTGTGCATTAGTTAGTGTTTATATGTGTGCATTAGTTAGTGTTTATATGTGTGCATTAGTTAGTGTTTATATGTGTGCATTAGTTAGTGTTAATATGTGTACATTAGTTAGTGTTTATATGTGTGCATTAGTTAGTGTTTATATGTGTCATTAGTTAGTGTTTATATGTGTGCATTAGTTAGTGTTTATATGTGTTGATGTGTGCATTAGTTAGTTTTTGGTGTTAGTTAGTGTTAGTTGCATTGTTGGGTTATGTGTGTGGATAGTTAGTGTTTATATGTGTGATTAGTTAGTGTTGTATGTGTGCAGTGGTTTATAGTGTGATTAGTTAGTGTTTATATGTGTGATTAGTTAGTGTTTGTATGTGTGCATTAGTTAGTGTTTATATGTGTGCATTAGTTAGTGTTTGTATGTGTGCATTAGTTAGTGTTTATATGTGTGCATTAGTTAGTGTTTATGTGTGCATTAGTTAGTGTTTATATGTGTTTATAATGTGTGCATTAGTTAGTGTTTATATGTGTGCATTAGTTATGTTAATTGTGTTTAGTAGTGTGTGCATTAGTTAGTGTTTATATGTGGTGCATTAGTTAGTGTTAATATGTGTGCATTAGTTAGTGTTTATATGTGTCATTAGTTAGTGTTTATATGTGTGCATTAGTTAGTGTTTATATGTGTGCATTAGTTAGTGTTTATATTTAGTAGTGTTTATATGTGTGCATTAGTTAGTGTTTATATGTGCGTTAGTTGGTGTTTATGTGTGTGTGCATTAGTTAGTGTTAATATGTGTGCATTAGTTGGTGTTTATATGTGTGCATTAGTTAGTGTTAATATGTGTGCATTAGTTAGTGTTAATATGTGTGCATTAGTTAGTGTTAATATGTGTGCATTAGTTGGTGTTAATATGTGTACATTAGTTAGTGTTTATATGTGTGCATTAGTTATTGTGTTTAGTGTGTGTGTGCATTAGTTAGTGTTAATATGTGTGCATTAGTTAGTGTTTATATGTGTGCATTAGTTAGTGTTTATATGTGTGCATTAGTTAGTGTTTATATGTGTGCATTAGTTAGTGTTTATATGTGTGCATTAGTTAGTGTTTATATGTGTGCATTAGTTAGTGTTTATATGTGTGCATTAGTTAGTGTTATATGTGTGCATTAGTTAGTGTTTGTATGTGTGCATTAGTTAGTGTTATATGTGTGCATTAGTTAGTGTTTATATGTGTACATTAGTTAGTGTTTATATGTGTGCATTAGTTAGTGTTTATATGTGTACATTAGTTAGTGTTATATGTGTGCATTAGTTAGTGTTTGTATGTGTGCATTAGTTAGTGTTATATGTGTGCATTAGTTAGTGTTAAGGCATTAGTTGTGTTGATGTGTGCATTAGTTAGTGTTTATATGTGTGCATTAGTTAGTGTTATATTTGCATTAGTTAGTGTTATGTGTGCATTAGTTAGTGTTTATATGTGTACATTAGTTAGTGTTATATGTGTGCATTAGTTAGTGTTTATATGTGTGCATTAGTTAGTGTTTATATGTGTGCATTAGTTAGTGTTTATGGTGCATGATTGGTGTATGTGGCATTAGTTATGTTTAATGTTACATTAGTTAGTGTATAGTATTTGTATTGATTAGTTATTATATGCATTGTGTTTGAGTGCATTAGTTAGTGTTTATAGTGTGCATTAGTTAGTTTATTTGTGTCATTAGTTAGTTTGTGACATTAGTTTGTTATATGTGTGCATTAGTTAGTTGTACCTCTGCTCCTCCATCATCTCCTCTTTCGTCATCATGGTCTCCAGCTTGTTTTGTTTCTTCCCTGCAGTGAACGTCACTCTGTCTTCAGCCTCACCTGCAAACACACGTCACACCTGACACTATGACATCACAGGCGACACTTGATGACATCATCACATCAGTGTTTTCATTAGACAGCAGTGTGTGAGGTCGTCAGGTTGTTGAAGTGGGAAGCAGCTGTTGACTAGATTAACTTGACCAACAGATGGTGACTCACACACACACACTCACACACAACACACAGACACACAACACACACACTCACACACAACACACAACACACACAACACACAACACACTCTCACACACACACTCACACTCACACACACAACACACTCTCACACACACACACTCACACACAACACACAGACACACAACACACACACAACACACACAGACACACAACACACTCACACACACACACAACACACTCTCACACACACACTCACACAACACACTCTCACACACACACTCACACACAACACACAGACACACACACACACTCACACAACACACCAACACACACAAACAACACACTCTCACACACACACTCACACACAACACACAGACACACAACACACTCACACACACACACTCACAACACACAACACACTCAAACACCAACAAACAAACACACAACACACCAACAAACAAACACAACACACTCACACACACACACTCACAACGGACAACACACTCAAACACCAACAAACAAACACACAACACACTCACACACCAACAAACAAACACAACACACTCACACACCAACAAACAAACACACTCACACACAACAACACATCAACACACTAACGAACAGACACCAACATACAACACACACTTACACACAAACACACACCTTGGTTCTGATCTGGTTCTGGTCCGGGTGATGTTGCAGGAATATCTTCTGGTTGAGCTTCAGGTACTGATACCAGCTCTGGTTCTGATTGGGCCTTTGGTTCAGGTTCTAGCTCTGGAAGTGCTGCACTCTCCGGTGCTGGTGCTGGTTCTGGCGTCTCTTCTGGTCCTGGAACTGAAATAGGTTCCTCTTTAGGTCCAACTTTCTGTTCCAGTACTGGCTCCACAGCAATGGGTTCTGCTGCCAGAATAGATTCTGGTTCCGGTTCCGGGACTGATACAGGTTCTGGTGCTGCGGGAGATACTGGTTCTGGCACTGGGAGAGATGCCGGTTCTGGAGCTAATATGGGTATAGATTCTAGAGCTGAGACAGTTACTGGTTCTGGTTCTGCAACAGATGCTGTTTTTGGTACAGATTCCGGTTCTGATACTGGGACAGATTCAGGTACATGGACAGATTCCGGTTCTGATACTGGGACAGATTCAGGTACATGGACAGATTCCGGTTCTGATACTGGGACAGATTCAGGTACATGGACAGATTCCGGTTCTGATACTCGGACAGATTCAGGTACTTGGACAGATTCTGGTTCTGATACTGGGACAGATTCAGGTACTTGGACAGATTCTGGTTCCGGGACAGATTCTGTTACCGGTGCTGGTTCTGGTACTGAGGCAGATTCTGGTTCTGGTGCGAGGGCAGATTCTGGTTCTGGTATTTGGACAGATTCTGGTTCGCGTACCAAGACAGATTCTGGTTCCAGTGGGAGGACAGATTCTGGTTCTTGTAGTTGGACAGATTCTGGTTCTGCTGCTGGCACTAGAACTGGTTCTGGCTCTGGGACAGATTCTGGTTCTGGTGCCTTAACTAACTCTTGGGCTGGCACAGAAACTGGTTCAGAAACCGGGTCTGCCTCTGTCACTGGTGCTGCTTCTGGGATGGATACTGGTTCTGGTTCAGGAATAGATGCTGGTTCTGGGGCAGGTGTTGGTTCTGGTGCTGAGACGGGCTCAGATACTACTTCTGGTGCTGATGCGACAGGTTCTTTGACGGGTCCAGGAGGAGAGGATGGAGCTGGTTCTGGTTCCGACTGAAAGACGTGAAAACAAACCATGAACGCCCGACAGAACCAAACAAACCGAACCCAGATTTAGACTTGTGTGTCAGCAGCCGACCTTTGACCCGAACTGTCACCCGCAGGCGTCGTAAAGACAGCCGGCGCTGACAGAAATATTCTGGTCCACTTGACAGCCGGGTCAAGTGGTCCTGCCCAGAGAAGGTCTGGTTTCTCAGGGACCTCATATGGAGAGCAGGACATGTTACCCTCATGCGGGTCATGTGACCCGCTGTTGGAAATATATGGCGCCGAATATAGTCGTGTGCGACCCGTCGGAACCAAGTCCGATCCGTCTCATGATGAGTCGGCGGGTTTGGACGCTAACTAGCATGTTAGCATCACATGTGTTTGAAAGGAGGCGGTTTGAGAAGAACTAGGGGGCGCTAGAGTTCAAATAAATACTAATGTTCCTAAAGATATTTAGAAACTATTTACTTATAGAATCAAAGTTTATTTTCTTTATTTTCAATTTAAAATAAAAATGTATTTATGCCTGAATTTAGTTAATAAAAACACAAATATCTTCAGATCAAATGAAAGTTTTAATATCAATAAATTATATTAAAATACTCAAAAAAGTAATAAATAAAAGACTCAAAAAAGTAATAAATAAAAGACTCATAAAAGTAATAAATAAAAGACTCATAAAAGTACTATATTAAAATAACATCAGGTGTATTTCTCACCTGCGCAGGTGAGCCACTGACCTGCACCGGAGCCGCGCGTCCCTCGGCGGGTCCGCCGGCGTCAGACTTCTTCTCGGTTCCGGTCCGGTGGCCGAACCAGGCCGAGGCCACGACGAGCGCGACGACGGTGACCAGCAGCGCGGGCAGCAGCAGCTCGAGCTCCATGTCGGCGCGAGTGAGGAGATGTTCTCGCAGGAAACGTGACTCCAGGCTTTTCAAAACAAAAGTCTTCCTGAAGAACCATCTGGCGGCGCGGATCCACCTGATGCCTCCGTGACGTCACCGTCACGTGACACGCAACTATTTTTAAAGTTGATTCGGAGAATTTATTTTTTAATTCACAGTAAGAACAACTTTTTATACGAAGGACCAAGACTGTGTTTTATTTTTTTAATTTTTAATCAACACACGGACTTTTGTTTGCTCATTATTTCAGTTAAATATTGATTAAATGTTTTGTTTTAATTATGGTAATGTTGTGTTTGATATTATGAAACTAATTACTCCTAAAACTGATCATGTAGAAAAGTTTTTATTTGTATTATTCATAAAGTTATTTGTTAAATTAACTTTTTTTTCTGTTACAAAAAAACATTTATAAAACATATTTTCCAAAAATGGATAAAGACTATAGTGTTTATATATATATATATATATGATATTTACATGTAAATATTAACACATTTACAGGTTTTTTCTTTTGACAAAACTATAAAAACTGACAAAACAAAGTTTTTTTTTTTAAACGGAAACGACTAGCGGCCGGAAGTATAATTGCAACCCAAATATAAACAAACTGAATATTTGCATGTTAATAGTAATAATAAATAATAATATTCTACACACACTTTATTGAAATATAAACCACAAAATAACCCGTAATTTTTTTTTTAAATTCGATTAAAAACCAAAAACAAAGTGGCCCCTGGGAGTTCTGCCTTTTGGCTCAGCTCTTTTTTTTAAAGACCAGACATGACAACGACATAAAATCAATCATAGAAAATATTTTATTAGCAAAAAGTTCACAAGTTTTTTTCTTCTGTGGATCCGCGCGTGTCGGAGGCACTTTGATGAACGGAACCACGAACTGGACCTTCGACGCCACGCCGGGGTCACATGACACCAGAGGAACCATGAGTTACGCCAGAAGCTTCAGAGATTCCTTCAGCGGTGCACGTGTGCGCACACACACACACACACACACACACAAAGCACAGTGGTGAAAGGCAGGTGTTCACGGAGCTCCAGGTGTGCAGAGGCGTGAGGTCACCGCGACGAGCTGCGCTCTTTGCTAACGCAGTCGTCGGGTCCGCGCGAGTCTCCGTTAGCCGCCGCGCCGCAGGTGCGTCGCTTCTTCCTGCGGTGAGTCATGGTGTCGACCTCCGAGCTGGACTCCACCTGCAGGACACACACCTTAGCTCCGGAGAAAGAGTGTGTGTGAGTGTGTGAGTGTGTGTACGTGTGTACGTGTGTACGAGTGAGTGAGTGAGTGAGTGAGTGAGTGTGTACGTGCGTGTACGTGTGTGTACGTGTGTGTGTGTGTGTGTGTGTAGGGGTGTGCGTGTACGTGTGTGTGTGTGTGTGTGTGTGTGCGTGGGTAGGGGTGTGTGTACGTGTGTGTGTGTATGTGTGTGTGTGTGTGTATGTGCGTGCGTGTGTAGGGGTGTGTGTGTGTGTGTGTGTGTACGTGTGTAGGGGTGTGTGTACGTGTGTAGGGGTGTGTGTACGTGTGTAGGGGTGTGTGTACGTGTGTGTGTGTGTATGTGTGTGTGTGTATGTGCGTGCGTGTGTGTGTGTACGTGTGTGTGTACGTGTGTGTGTGTGTGTGTGTGTGTACATGTGTACATGTGTGTGTACATGTGTGTGTGTGTGTGAGTGTGAGTGTGTGTGTGAGTGTGTACGTGTGTGTGTGTGTGTGTACGTGTGTGTGTACGTGTACGTGTACGTGTGTGTGTGTGTGTGTGTGTGTGTGTGTGTACATGTGTACATGTGTGTGTGTGTACGTGTGTGTGTGTGTACGCATGTGCGTGTGTGTGTGTGTGTGTGTGTGTGTGTACATGTGTGTGTGTGAGTGTGAGTGTGAGTGTGTGTGTGTGTGAGTCGACGTACATCTGAGCCCGAGTCGGACGAGCTGGACGAAGACGACGACGACGAGTCACTGGAGCTGTCGGACGCGATCCCGGTCGACTCCTGCAGGTCCACTTTGTCGGCCAGGGCGGCCAGGTCCGGTCGCTCCTGCTTGAGGACCCTGAACCCAACACATCTTTCAGTCCACAGACACCGACCCGGGTTCTGCACGAGTGGCGTACTCACCGGTACCACTTCCTGGACAGTTTGGGTCGCCCGCGGACCGTCTTGTGCCACACTATGGGGAAGTTGGTGGTGCTGGCAAAGTTCTGCGTGACCGCGATGGTCGTGTCCAGATTCAGAACCACGTGCCACCACCCTCCTGCACACACACACACACACACACACACACACACACACACCAAAGAGTCAGATGCGCCCCCTACTGGAGGATTACAGGAAGATGATGATAAAGCATTTCAGTCATTTTTTCTGAATAATTAATATTATATTAAAAAGTTCAATTAGATTTTTAAATCATGTGAATACCGGTAACTTTCAATATACGTTGACGCGGAGACGATCACGTGGCGGAGACGATCACGTGACGCGGAGACGATCCACTTTTCGGCGAACTATTGCGGCGATCACGTGATCTAAGACGGAGACGATCACGTGAGCGGGGATTGAACAATACGGCGGCGGCGATTCAGAATATTTTGAGATCACGTGACGCGGAGGGACGTCATCACGTGACGCGGAGACAATCACGTGACGCGGAGGTTACGATCACGATGTAAATCACGCTGACGGCGGAGCCATCACGTGACGGCGCGGCGATCACGTGGCGGCGGCGACGATCACGCGGGGCGTGATCACGTGGCGCGAGACGATCACGTGGCAGCGGCGGCGATCACGTGACGACGGCGGGCGTATCACGTGACGCGGAGACGATCACGTGACGCGGAGACGATCACGTGACGACGGCGACGATCACGTGACGCGGAGACGATCACGTGACGCGGAGACGATCACGTGACGCGGAGACGATCACGTGACGCGGAGACGATCACGTGACGCGGAGACGATCACGTGACGACGGCGACGATCACGTGACGACGGAGACGTTCACGTGACGCGGAGACGATCACGTGACGACGGCGACGATCACGTGACGACGGCGACGATCACGTGACGCGGAGACGATCACGTGACGCGGAGACGATCACGTGACGACGGCGACGATCACGTGACGCGGAGATGATCACGTGACGCGGAGACGATCACGTGACGCGGAGACGATCACGTGACGCGGAGACGATCACGTGACGACGGCGACGATCACGTGACGCGGAGACGATCACGTGACGCGCAGACGATCACGTGACGACGGCGACGATCACGTGACACGGAGAGACGATCACTTGACGCGGAGACGATCACGTGACGACGGAGACGATCACGTGACGCGGAGACGATCACGTGACGCGGAGACGATCACGTGACGCGCGAGACGATCACGTGACGCGCAGACGATCACGTGACGACGGCGACGATCACGTGACACGGAGAGACGATCACTTGACGCGGAGACGATCACGTGACGACGGAGACGATCACGTGACGCGGAGATGATCACGTGACGCGAGACGATCACGTGACGCGCGCAGACGATCACGTGGCGGCGGCGACGATCACGTGACAGCGGAGACGATCACGTGACGCGCAGACGATCACGTGGCGCGGCAGGACGATCACGTGACGGCGGCGAGCGATCACGTGACGCGCAGAGCGATCACGTGGGGGCGAGGGGCGGGGGGGGATCACGTGACGCGGCGAGCGATCACGTGGCAGGCGCAGGGCGATCACGTGACGCGCAGACGATCACGTGACGCGCAGACGATCACGTGACGCGCAGACGATCACGTGATCGATCGTCAAACGTTAACTGGAGGTTCTGGTCCAAGAGTCGCTCCAGGAAGCTAACGAAGCTTTAATCCAGATTAATCTGCAGCTCTTCCTGGTGAGGTCAGCGTTACCATGACAACATGTCACCTCAGACAATCTGTTTGTTGATCTGTGTGTCAGGTGTAAGAAAACACTGATACACTTAAATATCAGCGTACTTTTAGATCTCAAAACATATTCTGGTTTAAATCACATGTTATCGTCTCATCTTTCATTATTTATATTTTAACAAACTGTGTTTAAAATGAAAATAAATAAATATACATATTTTTCCCTTTTATAAATTCATTAGCGTTTGTTTCCGCCGCAGTCATCATGTCCTCCGCGGCTAAATCAACGATGAAATCCCGCGAGATCTCGTCGATGACTGAGGACGAGAGGATACAGTGACTCCAGCAGATTTGATTGCTTTCATTTGTTTAAAAACCAAAAGCTGTTCCTCACACACACACACACACACACACACCGCTAACGGTTACCATGACGACCGCTCTACTGACCTGGCACGAACACCGTCTCTCCGGGCTTCTGCAGGATCTCCAGGGGCCGGAACTCGGGGGGCCAGCCGGGCTGCTGGGTCCGCGGGTAGACCACGTTGAACCAGGTGATGGCCTCGTCCTGCTGGTTCCCGCCGTCCTCGCGCGTGACCTTGATGAGCTCCCGCGGCGTGTTGGTGGGGAACAGGCACCAGCGCTTGTGGCCTTGGACCAGCGCGTTCCAGGCGCTGGTGCCGAGCGGGTCGATGTGGATGCCGGTCCCCGAGCGGGCCGGGCCCATGACGAACCACCTGAGGCGGACAGTCGGGTCAGCGACAGCGAGCAACGGCGCCAAAACAAATCTGATGAACGCGGCTACGACTACATGTCCACGAGCTCGCGGGCGGCGGTCACGACTAGGTCAAAGGTCACACCTGTATGGCGGGCGACGCTTCTCTCCGGCGAACTGAAACAGGTCGTCGTTAAAGAACACGGGCACCTGGTAGTCCTCCAGCAACTTGCGGCGCTTGGCGTGCTCACCGTAGCTGCTGTCGAAGATGTAGAGCGGGCTGTCGTCGCGCGTGCTCTCCAGGTACTCCACGTAGTACTTCATCTTCATCTTCACCGAGTAGCCGTCGTTGTCCTCGCCGCACTTGAACTTCTGGTTGCGGTACTTGCGCTTGAGTCGCTCCAGGGTCCACTTGTCGCGGCCGGGCCACGAGTCCTGGCAGCCCACCAGAACCACGGGCTTGTAGGGTCGCTCGAAGCGCCGGATGAACTCGTCCGGGCTCGTCGTGACGGCGTCGGCTCGCTCCACGTTGTCCTGCAACACACAGTCGGGTGAGACTCGACACACAGTCGGGTGAGACTCGACCTACAGTCGGGTGAGACTCGGCCTACAGTCGGGTGAGACTCGACCTACAGTCGGGTGAGACTCGACCTACAGTCGGGTGAGACTCGACCTACAGTCGGGTGAGACTCGAACTACAGTCGGGTGAGACTCGACCTACAGTCGGGTGAGACTCGACCACAGTCGGGTACAGTCGGGTGAGACTCGACCTACAGTCGGGTGAGACTCGACCTACAGTCGGGTGAGACTCGACCTACAGTCGGGTGAGACTCGGCCTACAGTCGGGTGAGACTCCACACACAGTCGGGTGAGACTCCACACACAGTCGGGTGAGACTCCACACACAGTCGGGTGAGACTCCACACACAGTCGGGTGAGACTCGACACACAGTCGGGTGAGACTCGACACACAGTCGGGTGAGACTCGACCTACAGTCGGGTGAGACTCGACACACAGTCGGGTGAGACTCGACACACAGTCGGGTGAGACTCGACACACAGTCGGGTGAGGCTGAGTGGGTGAGACTCGACCTACAGTCGGGTGAGACTCGACCTACAGTCGGGTGAGACTCGACCTACAGTCGGGTGAGACTCGACCTACAGTCGGGTGAGACTCGACCTACAGTCGGGTGAGACTCGAACTACAGTCGGGTGAGACTCGACCTACAGTCGGGTGAGACTCGACACACAGTCGGGTGAGACTTGTCACACAGTCGGGTGAGACAGGACCTACAGTCGGGTGAGACTCGACCTACAGTCGGGTGAGACTCGACACACAGTGGGGTGAGACTCGGCCTACAGTCGGGTGAGACTCCACACACAGTCGGGTGAGACTCCACACACAGTCGGGTGAGACTCGACCTACAGTCGGGTGAGACTCGACCTACAGTCGGGTGAGACTCGACCTACAGTCGGGTGAGACTCGACACACAGTCGGGTGAGACTCGACACACAGTCGGGTGAGACTCGACCTACAGTCGGGTGAGACTCGACCTACAGTCGGGTGAGACTCAACCTACAGTCGGGTGAGACTCGAACTACAGTCGGGTGAGACTCGGCACACAGTCGGGTGAGACTCGACCTACAGTCGGGTGAGACTCAACCTACAGTCGGGTGAGACTCGAACTACAGTCGGGTGAGACTCGGCACACAGTCGGGTGAGACTCGACCTACAGTCGGGTGAGACTCGACCTACAGTCGGGTGAGACTCGAACTACAGTCGGGTGAGACTCGACCTACAGTCGGGTGAGACTCGACCTACAGTCGGGTGAGACTCGAACTACAGTCGGGTGAGACTCGACCTACAGTCGGGTGAGACTCGACACACAGTCGGGTGAGACTCGACCTACAGTCGGGTGAGACTCAACCTACAGTCGGGTGAGACTCGACACACAGTCGGGTGAGACTCGACCTACAGTCGGGTGAGACTCAACCTACAGTCGGGTGAGACTCGACACACAGTCGGGTGAGACTCGACCTACAGTCGGGTGAGACTCAACCTACAGTCGGGTGAGACTCGACACACAGTCGGGTGAGACTCGAACTACAGTCGGGTGAGACTCGACCTACAGTCGGGTGAGACTCGTCAGCGGTAGGGCTACAGTCGGGTGAGACTCGACCTACAGTCGGGTGAGACTCGACCTACAGTCGGGTGAGACTCGAACTACAGTCGGGTGAGACTCGAACTACAGTCGGGTGAGACTCGACCTACAGTCGGGTGAGACTCTACCTACAGTCGGGTGAGACTCGAACTACAGTCGGGTGAGACTCGAACTACAGTCGGGTGAGACTCGAACTACAGTCGGGTGAGACTCGAACTACAGTTGGGTGAGACTCGAACTACAGTCGGGTGAGACTCGAACTACAGTCGGGTGAGACTCGACCTACAGTCGGGTGAGACTCGACACACAGTTCTACGTGCTTCTTAGACTCATCCAACGATAATAAAGAATCCTTTGTTTTATTCATGAAATAAAACAGATTAAAGGTATAAATTCAATGTTTATCAAATCTGCCAAAATAGAACAAAGCGTCGACACAAATAACCATAAAATCGATAATAAGCAACCGATTCTTTTTTAAATACAAATTAAAGAATAACAAAATCTTGGTGTATTATTTATGATAAAGTTTGAGTAAAATACAATATATTCAATTTTAAAAGTATGCATCATTTTAGGAGACGATGAATTTGTTCCTTGGTAAATATGTTACGCAAAATATGTTAAAACAATAAGTAAGCCGGTAACTGACTCTATTTTTTAATCCTCAGTCATGGCCAGGATCTCAAATGGTCACTTTGTTCCTATAGCAGCGGAGGACACAACGGCCGGAAGTATAACTGCGACACAAACATGAATAAAACCTGTGAATATATTTGCCTGTAAATAGGTAATAATAAAAATTGGATAATTATATTCTACACATACTTGTTTGACATATAATCCACAAAATAACCCTGAAAATAAAATTAAATACAATTTAAAATCCCTAAAATTATTCTGGAAATCAAGCCGTAAGGTTTTTGGAGGGAAAATATAAAATTAAATAAATCTACACTGTGCTGTTGAATATCGATACAGTAACGGTAAATATGTATATATATATATATATATATATTAGTGTATTTGGATTGATTGACAACAATTTCAAAACTAGCCTCGCATAACATCTTAGGCGAGTAAAATGTTCATTGGAATCCATAGATTATCATTTTACCTCATTTATTCTTTAAATTGATTGTCATCATAATTGATCCTTTTTCTGAAATTTCACTTCCGCAAATTCCGTAAATATAATCAATTAACAAATACATAGTAACTGTTTATTCATTAGATTATTCTTTGAGACAAATGTTACAAGTTAACATAAATAAATGGATTCAAATTATTAATTCATATAATTGTACACTCTTTGTTTAGGAGCCTTTTCAGTTTTTTTAATGGTTCATTATTAAGCAACTATAACCATAAGGTCACACCTGGTCATGGGAGGTTGACCGGAAATAAATGCACTTTCACCTGTTTTAATAACACGTCACTTCCTTCATATGCATCACAGAGAATCGATACTTGGATCAATGGAATAGTCTTGGTTTCTTATCAATCAATTGATCAATTGATCCTCAACATGTTACAAACGTTTCTAATAAAACAGAAAAAGCGTTTTTCAACAACAACGAGCGTTTTTCTTTCTTCTGGAAACGTCGCGTTCAGGTGTTTTCACAGGTGAGATCTCGGACAGGTGTGCGTGATAGAACGAGGAGATCGATCTATTGATCGATCTCCTCGTTCTAATCATGAGTCAATAACAATATGTGTGTGTGTGTTAGCATGCTAACACACACACACACACATAGCAGCTAGCAGCTAGCTCGATGCTACCTTGACGCTGCGGTGCGACACGTCGAAGGCCTCATGGTAGCCTCTTCTGGTCCAGTCCCCCGCGTCCTTGAGCTCGGGTCTGGCGCTCCTCTTGGCTTCTTTGATCCGCTTCTTGCTCTTGTGGTTCATGCCTCGCTCGGGCGTCGAGTGCTCGCTGCGGGGGGTCAGGCGGGGGTCAGGCTGGACGCCGGCTCGCTGGACCGGCACCGGAAGTCGTGACGCGGTGCTTCAAAGACACCCCTGGCGGCGGCGGCGGTTGTGGTTTCACGCGCACGCACGCGTGCGTTTGTGTGTTCGTGTGATGGTTGTGAGTCAGCGACACAACAAACACACAATGACTTCGCGACCCGTGTCGTCATCGAGACCCGCCCACCTGGCCGAACTGGACGGTGATTGGCTTAAAACCCCGTCGTTCCATTGGTGGACGAGCTACAACCGCTTCCCGCCAGACGCTTCTAAGCGATTTGATTGGTTGCTTCTGACGTCTGAAGCGGAAGTAGTTCGCAGCGCAGCTACGACTATGTCACACATTTGATTCAGTTTCGTTCTTTAAAAGAGGAAGAAAATGTCAACTCGGCAGAAGAATGGACAAAGACGTTTCCTACAAAGTGTTTACGTTTGAGGACCAGGATGTTGAGAGACTTTCTGTCACCATCCCAGAGGTCGTTATATTGTTATTATTTAAACACACATGTGTGACCCCTGTGACCCCGGATGACTCTTGTCAACATTATTGACCATTGAATCCTTCACAAGTTACACATGTAAGCGTGTTACACAAGTACATGTTTCTATTCCAGGTTCTGGACCCGAGGTTCGGGATGTACGTGTGGCCCTGTGCTGTGGTTCTGGCTCAGTACCTCTGGACACGCAGACGGGATCTGAAGGACCTCACAGTTCTGGAGGTATTAACTACAGATGGATGTGTTTGGACTCTGTTCTGGTTGTGTGTTTGTGTGCAGCTGGGCGCTGGGGTCGCGCTCCCTGGTCTGGTGGCAGCCAGCTGTGGTTCTCGGGTCATACTGTCGGACAGCTCCAGATCCCCGGACTCTCTCAAGAACTGCGTCAACAGTTGCCGTGCCAACGGTCTAGAGGAGGTGGTCACGGTGGGTCTCACCTGGGGTGAGGTGTCGCCCGACCTGGTCCAGCTGCCTCACCTGGATCTCATTTTGGGATCTGACGTGTTTTATGAGCCAGAAGGTAAATCGGTATTTTGAAATTAAAACTGCCTTTTCAAACGATGTGATTCACGCCAGACTTCGAGGACGTGCTGCTGACGGTTTCCTTCCTTCTGAGGAAGAATCCTGCAGCTCAGTTCTGGACCACCTACCAGGAGAGAAGGTACAGTTGGACTATCATCTAAATGATGGGTCGTTTTTGATCGATGTGTGGCTCTCTTCCTCAGTGCTGACTGGAGTCTGGAGTCGCTGCTTCACCGCTGGAACCTTCAGTGTGTTGACGTCCCACTGGAGACTTTCGACGCCGATCGCGGCGAACTGGCAGGAAGTCGACTCCCAGGACGTCACAATGTACAGATGATGGTCATCAAACCGATGACCTCATGATGCATTTGTATGGGATTATTTTAACCAAAGCATTCTAATGATTAAACGCAACAAATATGCTTTGATTGTATTTCACTTTAAACCTGGATTTAAATACTATTTTTGTACACTTGTGTCAGTATCCTGTCTGAAGAGGGAAACAGGTTGTCATGGAAATAAATATTCTTAAGTGTTTGTATGATGGCTGTATGTTTATTGGAGCATTTTAATCTTTTAATATACTGTGGACAATTAAACAATATGTTGCTATCCTTAGACGGGAAATAAAGCTACATTAAAATCAACAACACAACGCGTCATTGATCAGTTTGAATCTTTAATCAATATTTAAGATCTAGAAGTTGAACGTACAATCAATCAGCGCAGGGTCTCGTCTACGCCAGCAGGGGGCGGTGTCGGACGTCACAGAGCGGCGAAGAAGACACTTGACTTCCCACAATCCTTTTCGCGCTTCCGCTCGCTCATTCCAGCCCTAAGATGGCGGACCGGCGGCGAAGGAGGAGGCGCGCGTCTCAGGACAGCGAGGACGACGACGAGTCCGGCTCCGGGTCGGACGCGGCGAGGTCTGGCTCGCCGACGGTCAAGGCCCGAGTGCGGGAGCCGGAGCCCGTGGAGGTGGCAGTGAGCCGGCTGGAGGAGAAGAAGGACGTGGAGTCCGAGTGTGTGAGTAGCTAGTGGAGAAGCTAACCTGCTCACCAGCCGCTCCAGGAACAGCGACATGTTCGCCACCGAACGGTTTCGAGGAACCGGGTTTTGTTGTCATGGCGACTGTTGGGCGTCAATCCGGTGGTGTTGAGTGACGGGGAGTCTCCTTGGCGGACTGACCCGTTAAGTTCTGGTTCTGTTCGTGCGACGACGGTTCGACTTGAACTCGTTCAAACCGGGTCAGATGTTCTGTTTGTTCTCGAGTATCTTCCCGTCACACACCGCGGTGTCACGAGCACCTGACCTGATGATCCAGGTGTTACTGATCTCATGTCAGTGTTCATGTTTGGATGTCTCTGCGCACCTGTTCACTTAATCTGTTCATCCGTTTTTGAGTTATTCTGCCCAAAGACTGTCTGATCGTGAACATAGACATGATTAACTTCTTTATTTATTTATAAAATGCTTCTGGACTGAAATCAAATGTGTTTTACCTCAGTTGTGTCTTTAATCTCTTGTAAGAAAGTCCTAATGACGACAAGGATCTACTGTATCTGGTGTTGTGATAGTGTAGTAACAAGTATATATGTGTAGTATTGTCCAGTACTTGACTCTGGTGTTGTGATAGTGTAGTAACAAGTATATATGTGTAGTATTGTCCAGTAGTTGACTCTGGTGTTGTGATAGTGTAGTAACAAGTATATATGTGTAGTATTGTCCAGTAGTTGACTCTGGTGTTGTGATAGTGTAGTAACAAGTATATATGTGTAGTATTGTCCAGTACTTGACTCTGGTGTTGTGATAGTGTAGTAACAAGTATATATGTGTAGTATTGTCCAGTACTTGACTCTGGTGTTGTGATAGTGTAGTAACAAGTATATATGTGTAGTATTGTCCAGTAGTTGACTCTGGTGTTGTGATAGTGTAGTAACAAGTATATATGTGTAGTATTGTCCAGTACTTGACTCTGGTGTTGTGATAGTGTAGTAACAAGTATATATGTGTAGTATTGTCCAGTACTTGACTCTGGTGTTGTGATAGTGTAGTAACAAGTATATATGTGTAGTATTGTCCAGTACTTGACTCTGGTGTTGTGATAGTGTAGTAACAAGTATATATGTGTAATATTGTCCAGTACTTTACTCTGGTGTTGTGATAGTGTAGTAACAAGTATATATGTGTAGTATTGTCCAGTACTTGACTCTGGTGTTGTGATAGTGTAGTAACAAGTATATATGTGTAGTATTGTCCAGTACTTGACTCTGGTGTTGTGATAGTGTAGTAACAAGTATATATGTGTAGTATGTCCAGTAGTTGACTCTGGTGTTGTGATAGTGTAGTAACAAGTATATATGTGTAGTATTGTCCAGTACTTGACTCTGGTGTTGTGATAGTGTAGTAACAAGTATATATGTGTAGTATTGTCCAGTACTTGACTCTGGTGTTGTGATAGTGTAGTAACAAGTATATATGTGTAGTATTGTCTAGTACTTGACTCTGGTGTTGTGATAGTGTAGTAACAAGTATATATGTGTAGTATTGTTGAGTACCTGACTCTGGTGTTGTGATAGTGTAGTAACAAGTATATATGTGTAGTATTGTCGCGTACTTGACTCTGGTGTTGTGATAGTGTAGTAACAAGTATATATGTGTAGTATTGTCGCGTACTTGACTCTGGTGTTGTGATAGTGTAGTAACAAGTATATATGTGTAGTATTGTCCAGTACTTGACTCTGATGTTGTGATAGTGTAGTAACAAGGATATATGTGTAGTATTGTCCAGTACTTGACTCTGGTGTTGTGATAGTGTAGTAACAAGTATATATGTGTAGTATTGTCCAGTACTTGACTCTGATGTTGTGATAGTGTAGTAACAAGTATATATGTGTAGTATTGTCCAGTACTTCAATTCAATTCAATTTTATTTAAAGTGTCTTATCATAACAAAGTTATCTCAAGACACTATACAGTTGAAATAAGACTACAGTTGATTAAGGAAAAATAGATCCAGCAATTCAACAAAGAGCAATTCAACAAAACACTGTACAGTGAACAATGGCGAGGAAAAACTTCCTTTTAGAAGCAGAAACCTCGAGCGGAACCAGACTCATTGTTGACGGCCTGCCGCTTTGACCGGCTGGGAGGAAGGATGGGGGGATAGACAGATGGATAAGGAGAGGAGTGAGGGAGGATATAGTGAGAGAAAAGAGGAGAGTGTAGAAGGGTCCATGGGGGTGCTGGAGAGAACTCTACTCTGGTGTTGTGATAGTTTAGTAACAAGTATATATGTGTAGTATTGTCCAGTAGTTGACTCTGGTGTTGTGATAGTGTAGTAACAAGTATATATGTGTAGTATTGTCCAGTACTTGACTCTGGTGTTGTGATAGTGTAGTAACAAGTATATATGTGTAGTATTGTCCAGTACTTGACTCTAGTGTTGTGATAGTGTAGTAACAAGTATATATGTGTAGTATTGTCCAGTACTTGACTCTGGTGTTGTGATAGTGTAGTAACAAGTATATATGTGTAATATTGTCCAGTACTTTACTCTGGTGTTGTGATAGTGTAGTAACAAGTATATATGTGTAGTATTGTCCAGTACTTGACTCTGGTGTTGTGATAGTGTAGTAACAAGTATATATGTGTAGTATTGTCAAGTACTTAACTTTGGTGTTGTGATTGTGTAGTAACAAGTATATATGTGTAGTAACAAGTATATATGTGTAGTATTGTCCAGTACTTGACTCTGGTGTTGTGATAGTGTAGTAACAAGTATATATGTGTAGTATTGTCCAGTACTTGACTCTGGTGTTGTAGTATTTACAGACCACATGACTCTTGAAGTCGTAACTACTTTCATTTGTTTTCAAACCAAAATATGTCCAAACATCAGCTTTAAAAGCTGCTGGACTCACTGTATCCTCTCGTCCTCAGTCACCGGCGGTAACATGCGGGACCTCAATGTTCATTTAGCTGCGGAGGACATGGCTTGGTAACAAACTTAAATTAACTATACAGTGCTGTTAAATATCGGTGCCTTATCGTGGGAAAAAATACCTAAATATTAATATCGCTGTATCAATATTTTCCCGTCCCAAATTTATCGTCCCAAACGGAGCTGGTCCAGGTTCTGTAACACATGTTGGTCACATGAACTGTTGTATAATTTGTAAATTTTTAATGTTTAATAATGTAGAATTAATATTAATAAGTTAATTGGTAGACATGTTGGTCACATGACATGTTAACGGACAAGTGAGGCTGATGAATGTTTAACTGACAACACCTTCTCTCGTCCCTGCAGGAGAGCGAGGACGGAGCAGGTGAAGGTGAGACTCGTCAGAACCTTCAGGTGTTCCCACAGGAAGTCATGTGACCGTCTTGTTTCGTCCACAGCCGTCCTCACGGACTACGACAGCGCGGACCAGGAGGAGGCCGGCTCCCACTCCGAGGTGAACGGATAGGAACCATTGGAATGGTTTTGGTTTCTTAGGTTTTATCGGTCACACTCATGTGGTTCTGGTCCTCACAGGGACCTGAGGAGGAAGAGGAGCAGTTCAGTGATGAAGAACCTGCAGCCGTCAGTGACACCAAGCCAACGGCTGAGGAAGCTGTTGAGGAGGATCATCCGGAGGAGGAGGAAGAGGAAGAGGAGGAGGAGGAGGAGGAGGAAGAGGAGGATGTCGTTGTGGAGGAAGAGGAGGAGGAGGAGGAGGAAGGAGGAAAGATCAAGGAGGAGAGGAAGTCCACGGAGAAGGCCAACTCTGCAGGAGAGAGACAGAGTGGAGACGGACAGGTGCGTGAAGTTTAAACTCGTGTCCACATCAGGACGTTATATTAGCCAGAGTGATGGCGCCACCGTGTGGTGGTCTCGTGCACAACAACCAGATAATTCAGATGAGAAGTGAGGCGACAGCAGGGGGCGCTACGACGATGAACTGCAGCTGAGTTGTTCCTGCAGGAGTCGACCGACGAACCCGAGACCAAGAGCGCAGGGAAGCCCGGACAGAAGCTGGACGACGACGAGGACCGCAAGAACCCGGCCTACATTCCCCGGAAAGGTCTGTTCTTCGAGCACGACGTCAGAGGCCACGCCCACGAGGAGGAGAGGTACTGACCCGGTTCTTTAATGTGTCCCGACCCGCCACATGAAGCTGAACCCGTTCTTTTCCAGACCAAAGGGAAGGAACCGGAAGCTGTGGAAAGACGAGGGCCGCTGGGAGCACGACCGGTTCCGAGAGGAGGAGCAGGCGCCCAAGAGCCGCGAGGAGCTCATCGCCATCTACGGCTACGACATCCGCAACGGCGGCGGCGCCGGCGAGCGAGGGATGCGGCAGCGACGGCCACGGTGAGAGACTCGTGTTGGACGCGTCGACGGTTCTCAGGTGTTGACGACTCGTCTGTCCCCGCAGTCAGACCTCGTCTCCGGGCCGAGACAAGCGCTGGAGGGACGGCGCCGAGCGTCCGGGCCGGTCGTGGCAGAACAGTCGAGCCGGTCCCCCCTCCGGACCCCCTACCTCGTCCTCGGTCCACATCTCGTCCTCCCAGCGGAGTGGCTACAGCTCCAGGCAGGCGGCTCCCCGTGGCAGACCGGCCCATCAGAACCAGTTCAGGAACAATGACGCAAACACACAAGTGGGTCAGAACCACGACCAGGCGGGGTTGAAGGTTTTCCCTGAACTCGTCGGAGAGAGACACCGCGGCCGTGGGAGGTCTGGTTCTTCTTCGGTGGAGAGTGTTCTGGTGGGCCGGGGGAAGGGGGAGCGAGAGGTTCTGGTCTCTGCTGCAGTTTCACCTCCGCCCGGATTTCAACCTCAGGACCCGCGCGGGGCTGCACCCCCCTCCCACCAGGACTCCCCCACAACCACGACCAGCGGGGACGTTTCACCCCCCACCGAGCGGCCGGTGGAGCGGAAGTCGTACTCTCTGGCCCGCAGAACTCGTTCCCGGCCCGCGGACCTGGGCAGCAAACAGACGTCCGTGGACGAGACGCCGGCCGCCGTAACTCCCCCCGGGGAGGGGGGAGGCAAGGGCTGGTCCGGCGGCGTGGACGGGCCGAGCCCGACGCCGACGGCGGCGCCGGGCGGGCTGGACGGACTGGACCAGGACGTGGCCCAGCTGAGTCTCGTGGGACGACAGAACTGGAGCCAGAGTCCGACGTCGTACATCCAGAGTCCCATCTCCTACATCCGCTCCGAGATGAAGGGTGAGTCTCCCGGGTCGGGTCAGAGGTCGACGGTCTCACGAGTGGTTCTGGTCTCTCCTCAGGACTCTCCAACCCCCTGCACCTGCCCGCCACCCCCCCTCAGTTCTCCAACATGGACGACATGAGCACCAACCGGGCGAAGCGCTACTCGTCGCAGCGGCAGCGGCCGGTCCCGGACGCCGCCCCCCCGCCCATGCACCTGGGCGTGATGGAGGGTCACTACTACGAGCCCAGTAAGACTCGGGTCCGCCGGGGCGACCGCCTCTCTTTGACGTCCACTCTTGTGTCTCCAGTGTCGTACCAGGGACCCATCTACGCTCACGGCGAAGGCCCCGCCCCCCTGCCGCCCCAGGGCATGCTGGTCCAGCCGGAGATGCACATCAGTCACCCAGGTGAGTCGCTCTTCCGGTCGCATCGGCGGCGCCACGTTTCTGACGCCCGCCGCTCTCTCCCTCAGCTCTGCACCCCCACCAGTCGGGAGCCCCCATCGCCAACCCCGCCCTCTACGGCGGCCCCCCCGTGTCTCTGTCGCCCGGACAGCCTCAGCAGCTGCTACCGCCGCCGCCCTTCTACCCGCCGCCGGGCGTCATGACCTTCCCGTATCCAGCCATGTACCCGACGCCACAGGTGTGTTGACGCTCGACTCTCTTACCTGTCGATGACCTGTCTGACCTCCTCCTCCTCCTCCAGGGTCAGGCCCAGGTCACGTACGGCGGGGTCACGTACTACGACACGGCGCAGCAGCAGGCCCAGCCCAAACCCTCGCCCCCCGACGCACCTCTCAGCCCGTCTCCATCAAACCCCCTCCAGAGGTCCACTTCGCCTCGGAGTGACCCGTCTGCTCCTGAGGGTCCGGCGACTGACCCCGCGACTGACCCCGCCCCCCCGACAACGAACTCTGGCGTTTTTTTGTTTTGTTTTTTATATACAAGTGACTTAATTCTCTCGTTCGTTAGTTTTTATGTTTCCAGAAAGGATTCTGTCCGTTTCCATGGCAACCGCGGTCGAAAGAATATAAGATTTGTGACGCGATCGCTCCAGAGATTCCAGTTCCTGTGTCTGCCGCCTGGGGGCGCTATTGAGTTTGTTTTTGTTGATTTCAAGAGGATCTATGTTCAGGCTGCAGGTTCAACACCGCAGGTTGTAAATACAACCGAGATGTAAATAAAGTGACGACAAACCTTCGAGTTGGACTTTCTGTTCGTGACGTCATCAGTTAGTTTGGTTCGTGCTGGAAAATATTTATATCGTATATTTATATATCATTTTCTACCCGATAATTACAGGGTATTCACTGGAAATAATCACGTGGTTATATGTAACTTAGTTAAGTTAATAACTAAAATATTCACGTCGCTTCATGCGTTCTAACACTATGACGTCATCTCGACAAACTCCGTACAGTAGATGTTCTCGCTTGACCTACTAAAAAGCCCTCGCGAGCTCTCGTCTCCACTCTGGCCGGGGAACCTCTCTTGTCTCCCGCCCAGAACCTGACGCGGGTGACAGCAGCTCGCGGGGACGTGACGTCATCGTGCCACAGAAGATGACGTCTTCTGTCGTCAGGGATTCTTGTTCTCGCATCAATTTTACAGCAGCGGGCGCGAGCGAGCATGCGCGCCGCCGGCGAGGCTCGGGAGCGCGCAACTGCAGCAGCTCGCGGGAGGCGCGGGGGTGAGGAAGGGGGCGTGTCCTGGTCGAGCGAGGGGGGGGGAGAGAGAGAGGGAGACGCTGCGGTTTCTGCCTGGAAAAAAACGACGACACGCGAACGCACCGCGAACCCGTTCCTGCTCCAGGTGAGCCCGGCCCGGAGCCCGAACCTGCGCAGCACCAGCGGCTCCTGACGCGAGCAGAACATCAACACCGGTACCGAACCGGGGGAGCGCGTGCGCGCGCGCGAGCGAGAGAGCGCGAGCCTCCTCACAGATGGGTTAAACCTGCCGTCGAACCGAGCCTCCCGTCAGAACCCCGTGTGATGTAGGAACCTGCTGACCCGGTTCCGATCCACCTCCGCACCATCGCCCCCCCACACCGCCCACCATGCCGGCGGGGATGAAGCCGCTGGAGAAGTTCCTGAAGAAGCAGACCACCGCGCTGACCCGGGCCGGGGGCTTCGTCGGCGGGGTGGCGGACAAGACCGGCGGCGGAACCGGATCGTCCCGCAGGAGGGCCAGCCTGTCCCGGGTCGTGCCGTTTTTCCGGGAGACGTCGCCAGAGACCGGCCTCGCGCGAGAGGTGTTCAGGTGAGATGCGGCCCGCGAACCTGCTCCGGAACCTGTTCAGAACCTGCGGGATTTTTACGGGATTCTGTTCTGTTGCGTAAATCTCTGCTCGTCACGTGATCACGTCCCGAATAATGGCGCTTTATTCACTCAACGTAAATATTTGTGCGCTCTTGACTTGACTACGTCACGCAGTGGGGGGTGCTGCCCCCTGGTGTCGCACCTCGTGCTGACCTCTGGTGCTGTCCCACAACACCTGACCCCCCTGGTGGCCACCTTTCTGAACGTGTCAGAAACCGGGTCAGAACCGAAAGACGGGTTCAGATCTCCACACGTTTTCTCGTGTTCTTTCCGTGTTTCGTGTTCACGCATCACTTCCTGTCCGCAGCCCCGACACCGAGGACCCCCCGTCCTGGCCCTCGGCCACCGGTCTGGTCCCGGCGGCGCCCTGTGGCGGCTCCGGGTCCGGCGACATTCGCTCGCCGTCTCTGTCCAGCGATGAGCAGAGTTCAGAGGCCAGTTTGGTGATGGAGACGGGAGGAGGAGGAGGAGGAGGAGGAGGAGGAGGAGGAGGAGGAGGAGGAGGAGGAGGAGGAGGAGGAGGAGGAGGAGGGGGGACGCCCATTCATGCCGACACCCCCGACAACTTGACCCTCATGATGCTGGACAGCGTCGCCGGGAAACGTTACACTCACTGCACAGGTGAGCGGGTCACACCAGATCCGGCGTAAATCTGACGCCCTGTAGTGTGTGTGTGTGTACGTGTGTGTGTGAGTGTGTGTGTGTGTGTGTGTGTGAGTGAGTGTGTGTACGTGTGTGTGTGTGTTACGTAACCCGTCCACTAAGATGCGAGTGAGTGTGAGACCCGGAGCAGGTAAATCCTGACAGGTAACAATCCTGCTTCTCCACCGAATAATTTCAGGCCTGTCAGTCAAGTCGCCACGGCAACGCCTCTCCACCCGGTACACACACACACTTCCATATATTATTGACACAACAGCAGCGACACACCTGTGTGTGTTCTTTTCTGCTGCTTAGCATGTCCGGACTGGCCGTCTGAGGCGGTTCTGGTTCTTCCGGGTTCTTTCAAGGGAGGCCCGTGATTGGTGCGAGCGGTTGGTTCTGTCCAGACTCGTGCTGCGGACCAGAAGAACCTCTTTCAGAACCGTGTGTGTGTGTGTGTGTGTGTGTGTGTGTGTGTGTGTGTGTGTGTGTGTGAGTGAAAGACAACTATTCCTTCAGCAACATGAGATGCAATAGAAACACTGCCCACTCGTTTGCATCTCAGCTATTACTTATTCAAGTGTGTGTGTGTGTGTGTGTGTGTGTGTGTGTGTGTGTGTGTGTGTGTGTGAAGAGGCTCTCCAGCAGCTGTTCACATAGCAACCATCTCTCAACAGACATGAGACGAAGAGTGGGAGGAAGAGGAGAAGAAGAGGAGAAGCTCTTCCTGTTCGCACTAGTTTAGCATCACTTTGTCGTCGTTGTTGTTGTTGTTGTTGTTGTTGTTTGGATCTTTGAGGTCGAAGGTCACGCGTCCCCCTCGTCCCGACGGCGTCTCCGTCTCAAACGCTCCGTGGCGTGTTATGTCACCGGCACTCTGCGGCGCACACGCCACGTCGCCATGGCAACGAGAATGACACGTGTCCCCGTTTGGTATTGTTTTCACAGAAACTCTTCTGGACGACTTCATGTTGACTCACCCCATCTTCCTCACCGCCGAGAAGTTCCAGCAGTTCCTCCTGCAACAGTATCCTGTTCCTGCTGTCTCTGGTGTCTCTGATGTCTCCTCCTGTCTCTGGTGTCTCCTGCTGTCTCTTGTGTCTCTGATGTCTCTGGTGTCTCTGGTGTCTCTGATGTCTCCTCCTGTCTCTGATGTCTCTGGTGTCTCTGATGTCTCTGATGTCTCCTCTGGTCTCTGATGTCTCTGGTGTCTCTGATGTCTCTGCTGTCTCTGCTGTATCTGATGTCTCCTCCTGTCTCTGATGTCTCTGGTGTCTCTGATGTCTCCTCCTGTCTCTGATGTCTCTGGTGTCTCTGATGTCTCCTCCTGTCTCTGATGTCTCTGGTGTCTCTGATGTCTCTGATGTCTCCTCTGGTCTCTGATGTCTCTGGTGTCTCTGATGTCTCTGCTGTCTCTGCTGTCTCTGATGTCTCTGGTGTCTCTGATGTCTCCTCCTGTCTCTGATGTCTCTGCTGTCTCTTGTGTCTCCTGCTGTCTCTGGTGTCTCTGATGTCTCTGGTGTCTTTGGTGTCTCTGATGTCTCCTCCTGTCTCTGATGTCTCTGGTGTCTCTGATGTCTCTGCTGTCTCTGCTGTATCTGATGTCTCTGCTGTCTTTGATGTCTCCTCCTGTCTCTGCTGTCTCTGGTGTCTCTGATGTCTCTGATGTCTCTGATGTCTCTGATGTCTCTGCTGTCTCTGCTGTCTCTTGTGTCTCCTGCTGTCTCTTATGTCTCCTCCTGTCTCTGCTGTCTCTGATGTCTCTGCTGTCTCTGATGTCTCTGATGTCTCGGCTGTCTCTGATGTCTCTGCTGTCTCTGATGTCTCTGCTGTCTCTTGTGTCTCCTGCTGTCTCTTATGTCTCCTCCTGCCTCTGCTGTCTCTGGTGTCTCTGATGTCTCTGCTGTCTCTGATGTCTCCTCCTGTCTCTGATGTATCTGCTGTCTCTGATGTCTCTGCTGTCTCTGATGTCTCCTCCTGTCTCTGGTGTCTCTGATGTCTCCTCCTGTCTCTGCTGTCTCTGGTGTCTCTGATGTCTCTGCTGTCTCTGATGTCTCTGATGTCTCCTCCTGTCTCTGATGTCTCTGCTTGTCTCTGATGTCTCTGATGTCTCTGCTGTCTCTGATGTCTCCTCCTGTCTCTGATGTCTCCTCTTGTCTCTGATGTCTCTGATGTCTCTGCTGTCTCTGATGTCTCTGCTGTCTCTGATGTCTCCTCCTGTCTCTGATGTCTCCTGATGTCTCTGGTGTCTCTGATGTCTCTGCTGTCTCTGCTGTATCTGATGTCTCTGCTGTCTTTGATGTCTCCTCCTGTCTCTGCTGTCTCTGATGTCTCCTCCTGTCTCTTGTCTCCTGATGTCTCCTGATGTCTCCTGCTGTCTCTGAGTGTCTCCTGGTGTCTCTTGTAGTGTCTCCTCCTGTCTCTGTTAGTGTCTCCTGCTGTCTCTGTAGTGTCTCCTGGTCTTGTTAGTGTCTCCTGCTGTCTCCCTTGTTAGTGTCTCCTGCTGTCTCCTTGTTAGGTCTCCTGCTGTATCTTGTAGTGTCTCCTGCTGTCTCTTGTTAGTGTCTCCTCCTGTCTCCTTGTTAGTGTCTCCTGCTGTCTCCTCTTGAGTGTCTCCTCCTGTCTCCTCTTGTTAGTGTCTCCTGCTGTCTCCTCTTGTTAGTGTCTCCTGCTGTCTCCTCTTGTTAGTGTCTCCTGCTGTCTCTTGTTAGTGTCTCCTGCTGTCTCTTGTTAGTGTCTCCTGCTGTCTCTTGTTAGTTGTGCTCCTGCTGTCTCCTCTTGTTAGTGTCTCCTGCTGTCTCTTCCTGCTGTCTCTTGTTAGTGTCTCCTGCTGTCTCCTCTTGTTAGTGTCTCCTGCTGTCTCTTGTTAGTGTCTCCTGCTGTCTCCTCTTGTTAGTGTCTCCTGCTGTCTCTTGTTAGTGTCTCCTGCTGTCTCTTGTTAGTGTCTCCTGCTGTCTCCTCTTGTTAGTGTCTCCTGCTGTCTCTTGTTAGTGTCTCCTGCTGTCTCTTGTGTCTCCCCCTGTCCCCTCTTGTCTCCTCCTGTCCCCTCTTGTCTCCTCCTGTCCCCTCTTTGTAAATGTCTCCTCCTGCCCCCTCTTGTCTCCTGGTGTCCCCTCTTGTCTCCTCCTGTCCCCTCTTGTCTCCTCCTGTCCCCTCTTGTCTCCTTGTGTCTTCTTCCATCCACTACAATGTGTCCTCCTTGACCCAGCGTCAGGTTCTCTCTCCAGACGGGGGGTCAGGGGTGGGAGAGCGGCGAGGGGAGGGGGGGGGAGGGAGGTCTGGAGGGCGTGGGGAGGAAGAAGGCCGTCCTCAGCGTGACCTTCAAGTACCTGGACACCTTCAGGGAGCTCCTGCAGGAGGAGCGAGAACGCAGCAACCACTTCCCACAGGTGACGCTCGACAACAGGACACACACTTCATGTCAACAGACCTGCTCACTGTGTGTGTGTGTGTGTGTGTGTGTGTGTGTGTGTGTGTGTGTGTGTGTGTGTGTGTGTGTGCGTGTGTGTGTTCAGGATCTGTACTTGTGTGCGGTTCAAGACTTGAGTCGTTTCCCGGAGCTGGTGGAGGATGTTCTTAAACTGCAACGATGGACCGAGATCTTACACTGCCCGTGAGACCTACACACTCACACACTTACACACACTCACACACTCACACACTCACACACACACACACTCACACACTTACACACACTCACACACTCACACACTCTCACACACACACACTCACACACACACACACACTCACACACTTACACACACACACACACACACACACACACACTCACACACTCACACACACTCACACACTCACACACTCACACACTTACACACGCTCACACACTCACACACTTACACACACTCACACACTTACACACACTCACACACTTACACACACTCACACACTTACACACACTCACACACACTCACACACTCTACACACACTCTCACACACTTACACACACTCCACACACTCACACACTTCACCACACTCACACACTTACACACACTCACACACTTACACAACTTACACACACTCACACACACACACACACACTCACACACACACTCACACCTTACACACGCTCACACACTCACACACTTACACACACTCACACACTCACACACTTACACACACTCACACACTCACACACTTACACACACTCACACACTTACACACACTCACACACACTCACACACTTACACACACTCACACTTACACACACTCACACACTTACACACTACACACTCACACACTTACACACTCCACCACACACTTACACACCTACACACTCACACTTACACACTCACACTTACACACTCACATACACGCACACACCTACACACTCACACACACACGCACACACACACACCCCTACATACCTTCCCACACATACACACACACACACCTACACACTCACATACACGCACACACCTACAGACACAACCCTTCACATGCACACACACAAACACGCTCACATACACACCCCTAAACATCAGAATCAGAACCAGAATCAGAAAACCTTTATTAGTCCCGCGAGGGGAAATTCGGTTTAACAACAGCAAGAGAAATAAAAACACCCAGAAATAAAAACGAGAAAGAAAATCTAAATAGAATAAAAGATAAATCTGCACTATATAATATATACACAATCATATTTACATAAATAACAAGAGGTGCAGTTAAATAGTTATCTTGGTGTGTTCTTGAGTCTGATGGCAGCAGGAGGAAGGAGGTACCTCTCCCTCACACACCTGGGATGGAGCATCCTATCACTGATGGAGCTCCTCAGTGCCCTCAGTGTGTGCTGGAGAGGGTGAGATAAGTTCTTCCTCATGGAGCCCAGCTTGCTCCGCATCCTCCCTCCAGTCACTTCCTCCACAGGATCCAGGGGGCGCCCTAGGACGTACATACACAGACATACACAGACACACACATATTGACACACACGCATACACACATGTTCGTCTACACACACACACAAACACACACTTACATGCACACATCTTGCACATGCAAACACATATTCACACTCACATCTACACACACAAACACCTGCACACACCTGCATCTACAAACATACTCTTTTACACACGCAAACACACACACATGCACACACAAATCTAAACTCACACCCTCATACACAAACAAAAAACAAACATCCTTCTACACACAAAAACAAAGACATACACACGCAGAAATACACACTGTGTCCCACACAGACACACGCACATTCTTAAACACAGACACACACACACACACACTCACAGACATACAGACACACACACACTTTCACACACACACAGACAGGAAAGGAAACACACAAACCTCCACAAGTTAGTCCAGTTCCTGACCATCATCTTGTGTTGTGTTGAGCAGCTCAGACACTCATGTGAGACTCAGATGAGATCAGCTCTGACCTCTGACTGACTGACTGTGTGTGTGTGTGTGTGTGTGTGTGTGTGTGTGTGTGTGTGTGTGTGTGTGCAGCTCGGAGGAGGAGAAGGAGCGCAGGAAGAAGCAGGTCCGTCCTCTCTTCAGACACTTCAGGCGCATCGATGCGTGTTTGCAGCCTCGTGAGGCGTTCAGGGGCTCAGACGAGAGTAGGTCACACACACACACACACACACACACACACACACACACACACACTGACCCTGCTCCCTGTGTCCAGTCTTCTGCCGCGTCTACACGCCGGACCACTCCTACGTCACCATCCGCAGTCGCCTGTCGTGTCGCGTGGCAGAGATTCTGGCTCTGGTGCGAGAGAAGCTCCAGTACAGCGAGGACCAGCCGGTGCTGCCGGGTCACCTGGTCCTGGTGGCCGTCACCTCTGCCGGAGGTCAGTGGCGCGGGGGCCTCAGGGGCCACACCGTCCGCCGCTTTCTGACCCTGTGTTTGTCCGCCAGACAAGTCGGTGTTCCGGCCCAGCGACGAGGCGGTCTTCACCACGCTGGGCGTCAACACGCACCTGTTCGCCTGCGAGCCCTCGGAGCTGGACTCTCTGGTGGGTGTCCCGGGTCACGTGTGGAGGGCGGTTGTGATGTCACGTCCTGTGTCTGCAGCTTCCACTTCCGGAGGAGATCCACTGGTCGCCGGGAGACAGCAAGCTGCACGACATGTCGGCGGAGGAGGTTTCCAACCAGCTGGTGGCGTTTGACTGGGAGCTGTTCAGCTGCGTGCACGAGGTGCAGTGACCCGCCTCTAGGTGGCGCCCCGGTCCACATGACGCGTCTCTAGTTTATTTTACACGTAGAGTTTGTTCTTCTGAATCCAATGATCCAAAAATATATTTTCTAAAGTCAATAGTTTTCAAAACGTGGTCGTTTAAATTCAATATAAAAATGGTATATAATAGAGTCGCCAGACATTATCAACAGAGCACTGAGCTGCTGATCATGTGAAGTTTTATATTGAAAACAAATGAATGAAATTAAAAAAATACTGAATTTAGAAAAAATAGTTTGGATATCATAATATCCAACTATATGTGTAAAAATGAAATAGTAATAATTCAATGTTTAAATATCAAAATTATTGAATTTAATTAATGAATAAAAGCAAATTGAATCTTTCAATAAAGAATGTTTTATTGCAATTATTCAATGGAAGTTTGAAAATATCAATATATAGTTTAATAATAGTTCAATATTAATGACACAAACGTACTCTTCTTCAGGTGGAGTTCATCTGCTATGTGTTCCACGGTGAACAGTCTCGCTGGCGCCCTCTGAACCTGGAGCTGGTACTGCAGCGCTGCAGCGAGGTGCAGCACTGGGTCGCCACGGAGATCCTGCAGTGTCACTCTCTGCCCAAGAGGGTCCAGCTGCTCCGCAAGTTCATCAAGATCGCCGCACTGTGAGTCTGCCGGGGTGGAAGGGGTCACTCTGCCGGGGTGGAAGGGGTCACTCTGCAGAGGTGCAAGGGGTCACTCTGCAGGGGTGGAAGGGGTCACTCTGCAGGGGTTGTAGGGGTCACTCTGCAGGGGTGGAAGGGGTCACTCTGCCGGGGTGGAAGGGGTCACTCTGCCGGGGTGGAAGGGGTCACTCTGCCAGGGTGGTAGGGGTCACTCTGCTGAGGTGGAAGGGGTCACTCTGCCGGGGTGGTGAGGGTCACTCTGCAGGGGTGGAAGGGGTCACTCTGCAGGGGTTGTAGGGGTCACTCTGCAGGGGTGGAAGGGGTCACTCTGCAGGGGTGGTAGGGGTCACTCTGCAGGGGTTGTAGGGGTCACTCTGCAGGGGTTGTAGGGGTCACTCTGCAGGGGTTGAAGGGGTCACTCTGCCGGGGTGGAAGGGGTCACTCTGCCGGGGTGGTAGGGGTCACTCTGCAGGGGTGGTAGGGGTCACTCTGCAGGGGTGGTGCGGGTCACTCTGCAGGGGTGGTAGGGGTCACTCTGCCAGGGTGGAAGGGGTCACTCTCCAGGGGTGGTGCGGGTCACTCTGCCAGGGTGGTAGGGGTCACTCTGCAGGGGTGGAAGGGGTCACTCTGCCAGGGTGGTAGGGGTCACTCTGCAGGGGTGGTAGGGGTCACTCTGCCAGGGTGGAAGGGGTCACTCTCCAGGGGTGGTGCGGGTCACTCTGCCAGGGTGGTAGGGGTCACTCTGCAGGGGTGGTGCGGGTCACTCTGCAGGGGTGGTAGGGGTCACTCTGCCAGGGTGGAAGGGGTCACTCTCCAGGGGTGGTGCGCGTCACTCTGCCAGGGTGGTAGGGGTCACTCTGCAGGGGTGGAAGGGGTCACTCTGCCTGGACACGGGCTCACATGCTGGTGTTACAGGTGCAAGCAGCAGCAGGACCTGCTGTCCTTCCTGGCTGTGGTTCTGGGCCTGGACAACCCTGCCGTCAACCGCCTGCGACTCACGTGGGAGGTACGAGACCCACCGGGTGTGGCGAGCGTGTTTTGATGTGGGGTGTGTTTGCAGGGTCTGCCCGGGAAATTCAGGAAACAGTTCCAGCAGTTCGAGAGCATCGCGGTAAGTTCTGGATCCTTCTCTCACGCAGGATGAACTGATCATCAACTCTTTGTTCAATTCAGGACCCGTCCAGGAACCACAAGTCTTACAGAGACCTGATGTCCAGCCTCAGACCCCCACTGATCCCCTTCACCCCTCTGCTGCTGAAAGGTACCTGATGATGAAGATGATGAAGATGATGATGCTGAAGATGATGAAGTTGAAGATTGTGATGATGATGATGATGATGATGACGATGAATATGAAGATGAAGATGATGACGATAATGAAATTGAAGTTGAAGATTGTGATGATGAAGAAGATGATGATGAAGATGATGATTAAGATAAAGATGATGATGATGAAGGAGATGACGATGAAGATGATGATGACGTTGATGAAGATGATGATGATGATGATGACGATGATGAAGGAGATGAAGATGATGAAGATGATGATGACGTTGATGAAGATGATGAAGACGTTGATGAAGATGATGATGATGACGATGAAGATGATGAAGATGATGATGACGTTGATGAAGATGATGATGACGATGATGAAGGAGATGATGACGATGATGATGATGATGAAGATGATGATGACGTTGATGAAGATGATGATGATGAAGGAGATGATGATGATGATGACGATGAAGATGATGAAGGAGATGAAGATGATGTTGATGTTGATGAAGATGATGAAGACGTTGATGAAGATGATGAAGGAGATGATGATGATGATGACGATGAAGGAGATGAAGATAATGACGTTGATGATGATGAAGATGACGATGAAGATGAAGATGAAGGAGATGATGATGATGAAGGAGATAAAGATGATGAAGACGTTGATGATGATGATGAAGATGAAGTTGAAGATTGTGATGATGATGAAGTAGATGATGATGATGAAGATGAAGATGATGATGATGATGATAAAGATGATGAAGGAGATGATGATGATGAAGATGATGATGATGAAGATGACGATGAACATGATGAAGGAGATGATGATGACGATGAACATGATGAAGGAGATGATGATGATGATGAAGATGATGAAGGAGATGATGAGGATGATGAAGATGAAGATGATGAAGGAGATGATGAGGATGATGAAGATGATGATGAAGATGATGAAGGAGATGATGATGATGAAGGAGATGATGATGAAGATGATGATGAAGGAGATGATGAGGAAGATGATGAAGGAGATGATGAGGATGATGAAGATGATGATGATGATGAAGGAGATGATGAGGAAGATGATGAAGGAGATGATGAGGATGATGAAGATGATGATGATGATGATGAAGGAGATGATGATGATGATGATGAAGGAGATGATGATGAATGAGATGATGAGGATGATGAAGATGAAGATGATGAAGGAGATGATGAGGATGATGAAGATGATGATGATGATGAAGGAGATGATGAAGGAGATGATGATGAAGATGATGAAGGAGATAAAGAGGATGATGATGATGATCATGACGATGATGAAGAAGATGATGATTTTGTTTCTTCTCAGACTTAACGTTTCTTCATGAGAGTTGTAAATCCTTTCATGGTGAGCTCGTGAATTTTGAGAAGATGGTGAGTTTACACACATGCATGTACACAAATACACAGATATACACACATGCATGTACACAAATACACAGATATACACACATGCATGTACACAAATACACATATATATACACACATGCATGTACACAAATACACAGATATATACACACATGCATGTACACAAATACACAGATATATACACATGCATGTACACAAATACACAGATATATACACATGCATGTACACAAATACACATATATATACACACATGCATGTACACAAATACACAGATATATACACATGCATGTACACAAATACACATATATATACACACATGCATGTACACAAATACACAGATATATACACACATGCATGTACACAAATACACAGATATATACACATGCATGTACACAAATACACAGATATATACACATGCATGTACACAAATACACATATATATACACACATGCATGTACACAAATACACAGATATATACACACATGCATGTACACAAATACACAGATATATACACATGCATGTACACAAATACACAGATATACACACATGCATGTACACAAATACACAGATATATACACACATGCATGTACACAAATACACAGATATATACACACATGCATGTACACAAATACACAGATATATACACATGCATGTACACAAATACACAGATATATACACATGCATGTACACAAATACACATATATATACACACATGCATGTACACAAATACACAGATATATACACACATGCATGTACACAAATACACAGATATATACACACATGCATGTACACAAATACACAGATATATACACACATGCATGTACACAAATACACAGATATATACACACATGCATGTACACAAATACACATATATATACACACATGCATGTACACAAATACACAGATATATACACACATGCATGTACACAAATACACAGATATATACACACATGCATGTACACAAATACACAGATATATACACACATGCATGTACACAAATACACAGATATACACACATGCATGTACACAAATACACAGATATATACACACATGCATGTACACAAATACACAGATATATACACACAAATACACAGATATATACACACATGCATGTACACAAATACACAGATATATACACATATATACACACATATATACACACATATACACACACACATACCCACATATATACACACATGCATGTACACACATACAAACATATATATACACACATACCCACATATATACACACATGCATGTACACACATACACACATATATATACACACATACCCACATATATACACACATGCATGTACACACATACACATATATACACACATATAAACATATATATACATACATACAAACGTATATACACATATATACACACATACATGTACACACATACACATATATATATATACACACATGCATGTACAAACATACATATAAACATACATACAAACATATATACACACATATATACACACATGCATGTACACACATACACATATACATATATACACACATGCATGTACACACATACACATATATATATATACACACATGCATGTACACACACACATATACACACATATAAACATACATACAAACATATATACACACATATATACACACATGCATATACACACACACATATACACATACATACAAACATATATACACACATATATATACACATGCATGTACACACACACATATACACACATATAAACATACATACAAACATATATACACACATATATATACACATGCATGTACACACACACATATATAAACATACATACAAACATATATACACACATATATATACACATGCATGTACACACACACATAAACACACATATACACACATACATACAAACATATATACACATAAATATACACACATGCATGTACACACACATATAAACATACATACAAACATATATACACACATATATACACACACATATACACACACATATAAACATACATACAAACATATATACACACATATATACACACACATATACACACACATATAAACATACATACAAACATATATACACACATATATACACACACATATACACACACATATAAACATACATACAAACATATATACACACATATATACACACACACATATACACACACAATACACACTATAAACATACATACAAACATATATACACACATATATACACACACACATATACACACACATATAAACATAAATACAAACATATATACACACATATATACACACACACATATACACACACATATAAACATACATACAAACATATATACACACAAACAGTGGTATGAAAAAGTTTGGTCACTTCTGTACATTTTCATGATTTACTTTATAAATCACTGTTTGTTTGGATAAAACATAAATTTATCTTATAGAAACAAACATGATATTTGAAAGTGAAATAAAGTTGATATGATTTACAGAAAGTGAGCAAGAATTATTTAAACTAAATTATTTGCATAAATTTAGATCACAAAAGAAAAATGAGTCAATATTTTGTGAATCTTCTTCAGAAATAACTCTAAACGCTTCCTATAGCTTCCTATTAGGGTCTGGATTCTGGTGGAAGGTATTCTGGACCTTCTTTACAGATCCTCTCCAGGTCAGTCAGGTCTGATGGTTTCATGGACGCTTTAAATCACACCTTAAATGTTCAATAATATTCAGGTCTGGGGACTGAGATCATTCCAGAACGTTCTACTTGTTCCTCTGCATGAACTTTAGTAGATCTTGAGCAGAGTTTAGATCCTTGTCTTGTTCAAAGATCCGGAGCAACTTCAACTTTGTTACTGATTCCTGGACATTGTTCTCCAGAATCTGCTGATATTGAGAGGAATCCATGCTCAACTTGAACAAGACTCCCCTGCACTGGCCACACATGATGGAACCATCACCACATGTTACTGTAGGCAGCAAGTTCTTTTCTTGGAATGCTGTGTTATTTTTCCTCCATGCATAACACCCTGGTTATGTCCAAATAACTTTAGTGTCATCAGTCCACAGCACCTTATTCCAAAATGAAGCTGGCTCGTCCAAATGTGCTTCAGCCAACCTCAAGCGACCCCGTATGTGGCGTGTGCAGAGAAAAGGCTTTTTCCGCATGACTCTTCCATAAAGCACCTCCTTGTGTGAAGTGAACAGTTGAATGATGTGACATCAAGTTGATGTTGCAGGTCTTTGGAGCTGGTCTGTGGGTCGACTGTGACGGTTCTCACCTGCGCCTCTGTTTACCTGAGATTTTCCTTGGTCTGCCACTCCTTCACTAGAACTGTGCCTGTGGTCTTCCAAGTCCTCACAATGTTCCTCACAGTTGAAACTGAGCTTAAATCTCTAGATCGTTTTCTATATCCTTCCCCTGAACCATGATGTTGAACATTGTTCTCAGGTTTGAGAGTTGTTCTGAGGCTCATGATGCCTTCAGAGAAGATGCAAAGAAACACTTGCAATTGACCTCCTTAAATACCCTCATGATTGGACTCACCTGTGTGTGGAGGTCAAGGGTCACTGAGGTTACCAAACCAATTTTTAGTTCCAATAGTTAGTGCTAAAGATATTACAATCAATAAGATATAAGGGTGACAACATGTATGCACATCATTTAGTTTAAATAATTCTTGCTCACTTTCTGTAAATCATATCAACTTTATTTCACTTTCAAATATCATGTTTGTTTCTATAAGATAAATTTATGTTTTATCCAAACAACCAATGATTTAGAAAGTAAATCATGAAAATGTACAGAAGTGACCAAACTTTTTCATAACACTGTATATATATATATAATATATATATATATATATACACACAAATATACATACATACAAACATATATACACACATGCATGTACACACATGCATGTACACGCATATACACACATAGACACACACATATACACACATATAGACCACACACACATATATACACACACATATACAAACACATATATATACACATATATACACATATACACATGCATATACACACACATATACACACACACATATATACACACATATACACATATATAACACGTACACGCACACATATACACACACATACAGACACACATATATACACACACATATATTCACACACGTACACACACATATATATACCACATATACACACACACATATACACTCACACACACATACACACACATATATACCACATATACACACATATACACTCACACACACATACACACACATATATACCACATATACACATATATAACACGTATACTCACACATATACACACACATATATATACCACATATACACACACACATATACACTCACACACACATACACACACATATATACCACATATACACACATATACACTCACACACACATACACACACATATATACCACATATACACATATATAACACGCGTATACACACACACTTAACACAAACACAACTAACACACACATATACATACATATACACACACACACACACACACACACATATACCACATATACACCATATAACACCACACACATATACACACACATATATACCACATATACACACACATATATTCACACACCTACACACACACACATATATACCACACACATATATAAACCACACACACACATATATTCACACACATATATCCACACGTACACACACACAATATATACACACACACATATACACTCACACACACATACACACACACATACACACACATATATAACACGTATACTCACACATATAAACACACATACAGACACACATATATACACACACACATATATTCACACACCTACACACACACACATATATACCACATATACACATATATAACACGTATACTCACACATATACACACATATATACACACACATATATTCACACACGTACACACACACATATATATACCACATATACACACACACATATACACACACACATACACACACATATATACCACATATACACATATATAACACGTATACTCACACATATACACACACATACAGACACACATATATACACACACATATATTCACACACGTACACACACACATATACACACACATACACACACACATATATATACACACATACACATATATATACACACATACTCACACATATACACACATATACACTCACACACACATACACACACATATATACCACATATACACATATATAACACGTATACTCACACGTACACACACACATATATATACCACATATACACACACACATATACACTCACACACACATACACACACATATATACCACATATACACACATATACACTCACACACACATACACACACATATATACCACATATACACATATATAACACGTATACTCACTCATATACACACACATACAGACACACATATATCCACATACACACACACATATATACACTCACACACACATACACACACATATATACCACATATACACATATATAACACGTATACTCACACATATACACACACATACAGACACACATATATACACACACACATATATTCACACACCTACACACACACATATATATACCACATATACACACACACATATACACTCACACACACATACACACACATATATACCACATATACACACATATACACTCACACACACATACACACACATATATACCACATATACACATATATAACACGTATACTCACACATATACACACACATATATACACACACATATATTCACACACGTACACACACACATATATATACCACATATACACACACACATATACACTCACACACACATACACACACACATACACACACATATATACACATATACACATATATAACACGTATACTCACACATACAGACACACATATATACACACACATATATATACCACATATACACACACATATACACACACATACAGACACACATATATACACACACACATATATTCACACACCTACACACACACACATATATACCACATATACACACACACATATACACTCACACACACATACACACACATATATACCACATATACACATATATAACACGTATACTCACACATATACACACACATACAGACACACATATATACACACACACATATATTCACACACCTACACACACACATATATATACCACATATACACACACACATATACACTCACACACACATACACACACATATATACCACATATACACACATATACACTCACACACACATACACACACATATATACCACATATACACATATATAACACGTATACTCACACATATACACACACATATATACACACACATATATTCACACACGTACACACACACATATATATACCACATATACACACACACATATACACTCACACACACATACACACACACACACACATACACACACATATATACCACATATACACATATATAACACGTATACTCACACATATACACACACATACAGACACACACATATATTCACACACGTACACACACACATATACACACACATACACACACACATATATATACACACATATACACATATATAACACGTATACTCACACATATACACACATACAGACACACATATATACACACACATATATATACCACATATACACACACACATATACACTCACGCACACATACACACACATATATACCACATATACACATATATAACACGTATACTCACACATATACACACACATACAGACACACATATATATACCACATATACACACACACATATACACTCACACACACATACACACACATATATACCACATATACACACATATACACTCACACACACATACACACACATATATACCACATATACACATATATAACACGTATACTCACAAACCTACACACACACATATATATACCACATATACACACACATACACACACATATATACCACATATACACACATATACACTCACACACACATACACACACATATACACTCACACACACATACACACATATATATACCACATATACACACACACATATACACTCACACACACATACACACACATACACACACACACACATACACACAAACAGAAACACACTCTCACACTCTTCCTCTGCAGCACAAAGTGGCAGAGATGGTCAGGAGCGTCCGGCGGTACCGCAGCGGTCAGTTAGGTGAGTGAGGAGTGTGTGTTTGTCGCCCTCTGGTGGTCACTCATGACGCCGCTCCGCCCACAGCTCTGGACCACGACCAGGCTCCGTCTCCGGCCCTGCAGACCAAAGCCTACGTCCGGCAGCTGCAGGTCATCGACAACCAGAACCTGCTCTTCGACCTGTCGGTCAAGCTGGAGCCCCGCGACACGTAGACCTCAGGACCAGAACCTTCTATCCTCCCCTTCATCCTCCTCTTCTTCACACTCTTACTCTCTTTTATTTACTCACTTTTTCTTGACGTAAACGTTTGTGTTTCTATCTCAACTATCGTATAAACGCAACAATCGTCTGCTAATCTGGTAACTATGGCGATGGTGTGACGCTGATGTTTTCCCCTGGTTTGTCCGGCGTGCTCTTGCGCTCCCTCTAGTGGACGTTTACCGACGCGCACACGGGAAGTGACGGGAAGTGACTTCCCTCGAGGCTCCGCGACAAACGTTCCGCACTTTTCCCGTCGAGCCGTAAGATCTGGGACTCGTCGTCGGGGGTCGTACGCAGGAAGACGGCACTTCGGAGAACCTCAGGGCTCAGAGACGTTTACTTTCCACTTCCTGTTTGAGCGAAAGAGAAGGTCGCCGCTCGAGCCATATCTGGAGTTTCAGTTTCTTCTCTTTTTCTACACAAATACTTTGTTGTTTTTTTAAAAACTCAGGACAGTGAAACCATAACGCGTCACAAACATCTGGAGCGACTCTGGCGACCGACCGGGAAAAAAAAAGAGAAAGATCGCGTGAAGAGAAAGATGTGAACATTTTGCAAGTTTGTAAATAAAATACTATTTTATGTAAAAGTGGATCAAACGGACGAAATATTCGTCGTCATGAAACGAAAGATTTGAGTTCTTCACTTTAAAAAGTCGATGTTTAAAATAACTATTTAATTTTCAGTCGTTTTTTTTAAGTTTCTTTTGTACAGAAGTGGATGTTTACATGTTTGCGACTCATCTCGTGGGCGGAGTGTTGGGAGGAGGCGGGGCCTCGCAGTCGAGTGGGCGTGGCCGAGGAGGTGGAGCCTCCGACGTCGGCGTTATCGTCTCTTTGAAGCGAACGTTTCAATTGGTCGGAAAAATAAATGTTTATAATTCAAATGTCTAATTTTACAAAGAAGCTTTTTTAATTTTATGTGCAATTTTACAGGAAGTGTCATACTTCACGATCACGCTACCGTGTGAACAAACAAAGTTGTAATTTTGGAATAAAAGAAATTAGTGTTTACGGCAAATTTAAAAAATAAAGTTATTTTGCAAAAGGTTTGTATATTTCCTGTCCTTTTTGTTGCTATGTGCTAAGCTAGCACATATAAGCCGCTACATTCTTGCTGCTAGGTTTGACTTGGCCACATTTTTGCCTAGCATCCATGCTAATCAGTTAGCATCCTCCACATTAGCAGCTAAATTCTGGCTACTAGGATGGATTTTACCACATTATTGCGTAGCATCCATGCTAATGAGCTTCAACCACGATAGCAACCTGTACTACATGCTACTGATATCCTTTTTATTTACTTAATTCATTTATGCTACGATAACATCTATCATCCATGCTAGTGAGTTAGCGTCAGACACATTAGCACCTAGCTTCCATATTGCTGAGAGTTTCCACAACATTAGCGGCTACATTCTTGCTGCTAGATTTAGTTTACTATATAATTGCTTAGCATCCATGCTAATAAGTTAGCATTCTCCGCCATATAGCCTAGCATCCATGCTGCTTGGATAGTTTCCACAACATAAGCGGCTACATTCTTGCTGCTAGGTTTGGTTTTACTATATAATTGCTTAGCATCCATGCTAATAAGTTAACATTCTCCACCATATAGCCTAGCATCTATGCTGCTTGGATAGTTTCCACAACATTAGCGGCTACATTCTTGCTGCTAGGTTTGGTTTTACTATATAATTGCTTAGCATCCATGCTAAAAGGTTAGCATTATCTGCTATATAGCCTACCATCCATGCTGCTTGGATAATTTGCAACATTAGTGGCTACATACTTGTTTAACTACCATATTATTGCGTAGCATCAATGCTAATGCTTTAGCTTCAACTATGGGAGCAACCTATAATACATGCAACTGATTTCCTTTTTATTTACTCGGTTCATGTACGCTAAGCTAACCTATTGTTATATGCTGAACTAGCACTTTTGTCCACGCGTTAGCTTCTCCACAATAGCTTGCACACAGTTCTGCGCCGCTACATTGCTACGTAGCTCTGTGCAGGAGCTTCACATGTTTCACATAATTTGCCCCAGAAGTTTGGACCGGAACCTCTTGGGACCAACAGGTTTTCCAGACCTGATTTGGAGAAAGTTTAAATTTAGCAGCCACAAGATAATGTGTGTGCGTAAGTGTGTGCGTCTGCGTGTCCTTCAGGGGTCACTTTACACCTTGTGGCCTCATTATTGACATTGAATTGATTTTCTATTATTAGAAAACAATATGTTAAACTAAACAATCATCAAAATATGTATATTTTCTGTATATTCTGTATATTCTGTCCTCAACTGTCAATCATTACCAATTTCCCAGTTATTTTGAAAAAAATAATAATTTTTTGATCAAATAGTTGAAGTAGTTTTAAGAAAAAGTTTTGCAAGTTTGTATCATATAAACAAAAATAAAAGCATTTTAAATGTTGATTTTAAATTAAAAAATTCAATTTACAAAAAGATCAACGAGGTCAGAAGAAAAATTCGCTGCGACTCGGAAACACAAACACACACACACACACACACACACGCAGCTGTCACCCACACTTTGGTGCCCCCCCTCGCCTCCCACCATCAGCTGTCACCCCCCCACACCCCGGCTCTATAAAGGGAGACCCTCCTCTGGTTCAAGCCGTCGCCACCTCCTCCGCACTCTTGCCGTCCTCGTCCTCCCGAACCCTCAAACTTCAGGTACTTTCTTCTTCTTCTTTATCACTACTTTCAAATTCATTTGTACTTAGAAAAGTACTCAAAGATACTTTAGCAGCTGTTTGGTGGTACTGCAGTAGTTTTCAATGCAAGATTGTTATGTTTTGTGTAGAACTCGCCTCTTCATGTTGTATTTATAACCTTAGGATAGATTAGCCAATCAGGCAACAGCTGCAGGTCACATGTCAACAGATGCTCGTGTCTCTCGAACATAAAAGTCTTTCACTGAGACCAGCAGACACACCCTAATATGTAACATGTGTCGCCCACTGCTCTCATGCCTAGAGTGTCGCCCTCTACTGTTACTATAGTGTCTTCCTCTACTGTTACTATAGTGTCGCCCTCTACTGTTACTATAGTGTCTCCCTCTACTGTTACTATAGTGTCTCCCTCTACTGTTACTATAGTGTCGCCCTGTACTGTAATTATAGTGTCGCCCTCTACTGTTGCTATAGTGTCTTCCTCTACTGTTACTATAGTGTCGCCCTCTACTGTTACTATAGTGTCTCCCTCTACTGTTACTATAGTGTCTCCCTCTACTGTTACTATAGTGTGCTCCCTCTACTGTTACTATAGTGTCTCCCTCTACTGTTACTATAGTGTCTCCCTCTACTGTTACTATAGTGTCGCCCTGTACTGTTTAGCTTATAGTGTCGCCCTCTACTGTTGCTATAGTGTCTTCCTCTACTGTTACTATAGTGTGTCTGCCCTCTACTGTTACTATTAGTGTGGCCCTCTACTGTTACTATAGTGTCTTCCTCTCTACTGTTACTATAGTGTCGCCCTCTACTGTTACTATAGTGTGTCCCTCTACTGTTACTATAGTGTCTCCCTCTACTGTTTATGCTATAGTGTCGGCCCTCTACTGTTACTATAGTGTCTCCCTCTACTGTTACTATAGTGTCTAGCCCTCTACTGTTACTATAGTGTCTCCCTCTACTGTTACTATAGTGTGCGGCCCTCTACTGTTACTATAGTGTGCTGCCCTCTACTGTTACTATAGTGTCTCCCTCTACTGTTACTATAGTGTCGCCCTCTACTGTTACTATAGTGTCTCCCTCTTGTTACTGTGTGGGCCCTCTACTGTTACTATAGTGTCTCCCTCTACTGTTACTATAGTGTCTCCCTCTACTGTTACTATAGTGTCGCCCTCTACTGTTACTATAGTGTCTCCCTCTACTGTTACTATAGTGTCGCCCTCTACTGTTACTATAGTGTCTCCCTCTACTGTTACTATAGTGTCTCCCTCTACTGTTACTATAGTGTCGCCCTCTACTGTTACTATAGTGTCCTTCTACTGTTACTATGGTGTGGCCCTCTGACTGTTGCTATGGGTGTGCTGTTACTATAGTGTCGCCCTCTACTGTTACTATAGTGTCTCCCTCTACTGTTACTATAGTGTCTCCCTCTACTGTTACTATAGTGTCTCCTCTACTGTTACTATAGTGTCTGCCCTCTACTGTTACTATAGTGTCTCCCTCTACTGTTACTATAGTGTCTCCCTCTACTGTTACTATAGTGTTACTATAGTGTCGCCCTCTACTGTTACTATAGTGTCGCCCTCTACTGTTACTATAGTGTCTCCTCTACTGTTACTATAGTGTCGCCCTCTACTGTTACTATAGTGTCTCCTCTACTGTTACTATAGTGTCTCCCTCTACTGTTACTATAGTGTTGTTACTATGGTCTCCTACTGTTACTATGGTGTCGCCCTCTACTGTAATTATAGTGTGGCCCTCTACTGTTACTATAGTGTCTCCCTCTACTGTTACTATAGTGTCTCCCTCTGTACTGTTACTATAGTGTCGCCCTCTACTGTTACTATAGTGTCTCCCTCTACTGTTACTATAGTGTCTCCCTCTACTGTTACTATAGTGTGGCGGGCCTTACTTTAGTGTATCTACTGTTACTATAGTGTCTCTCCTCTACTGTTACTATAGTGTCGCCCTGTACTGTTACTTATAGTGTCGCCCTCTACTGTTACTATAGTGTCGCCCTCTACTGTAATTGATAGTGTGGCCCTCTACTGTTACTATAGTGTCTCCCTCTACTGTTACTAAGTTATTAGTGTCTCCTGTAGTGTTGGTGCCCTCTACTGTTACTATAGTGTCTCCCTCTACTGTTGAGCTCTACTGTTACTATAGTGTCGCCCTCTACTGTTACTATAGTGTCTCCCTCTACTGTTACTATAGTGTCTCCCTCTACTGTTACTATAGTGTCGCCCTGTACTTTAATTATAGTGTCTCCCTCTACTGTTACTATAGTGTCGCCCTCTACTGTTACTATAGTGTCTCCCTCTACTGTTACTATAGTGTCGCCCTCTACTGTTACTATAGTGTCTCCCTCTACTGTTACTATAGTGTGGCGCCTCTACTGTTACTATAGTGTCGCCCTCTACTGTTACTATAGTGTCTCCCTCTACTGTTATATAGTGTCTGTCCCTCTACTGTTACTATAGTGTCGCCCTCTACTGTTACTATAGTGTCGCCCTGTACTGTTACTATAGTGTCTCCCTCTACTGTTACTATAGTGTCTCCCTCTACTGTTACTATAGTGTCGCCCTGTACTTTAATTATAGTGTCGCCCTCTACTGTTACTATAGTGTCGCCCTGTACTTTAATTATAGTGTCGCCCTCTACTGTTACTATAGTGTCTCCCTCTACTGTTACTATAGTGTCGCCCTGTACTTTAATTATAGTGTCTCCCTCTACTGTTACTGTAGTGTCGCCCTCTACTGTTACTATAGTGTGCCCCTTACTTATTATAGTGTGCTCCCTCTGCTGTTACTTATGGTGTCGCCCTCTACTGTTACTATAGTGTCGCCCTCTACTGTTACTATAGTGTCGCCCTCTACTGTTACTATAGTGTCTCCCTCTACTGTTACTATAGTGTCTCCCTCTACTGTTACTATAGTGTCGCCCTGTACTGTTACTATAGTGTCTCCCTCTACTGTTACTATAGTGTCTCCCTCTACTGTTACTATAGTGTCTCCCTCTACTGTTACTATAGTGTCGCCCTCTACTGTTACTATAGTGTCTCCCTCTACTGTTACTATAGTGTCTCCCTCTACTGTTACTATAGTGTCTCCCTCTACTGTTACTATAGTGTCGCCCTGTACTGTTATTATAGTGTCTCCCTCTACTGTTACTATAGTGTCGCCCTCTACTGTTACTATAGTGTCGCCCTCTACTGTTACTATAGTGTCGCCCTCTACTGTTACTATAGTGTGTCCTCTACTGTTACTATAGTGTCGCCCTCTACTGTTACTATAGTGTCGCCCTCTACTGTTACTATAGTGTCGCCCTCTACTGTTACTATAGTGTCTCCCTCTACTGTTACTATAGTGTCGCCCTCTACTGTTACTATAGTGTATAGTGTCTCCCTCTACTGTGTACTTTAATTATAGTGTCGCCCTCTACTGTTACTATAGTGTCTCCCTCTACTGTTACTATAGTGTCGCCCTGTACTTTAATTATAGTGTCGCCCTCTACTGTTACTATAGTGTCTCCCTCTACTGTTACTATAGTGTCGCCCTCTACTGTTACTATAGTGTCTCCCTCTACTGTTACTATAGTGTGGCCCTGTACTGTTAATTATAGTGTCGTCCCTCTACTGTTACTATAGTGTCTCCCTCTACTGTTACTATAGTGTCGCCTATAGTAGTGTCTCCCTCTACTGTTACTATAGTGTCGCCCTCTACTGTTACTATAGTGTCGCCCTCTACTGTTACTATAGTGTCGCCCTCTACTGTTACTATAGTGTCTCCCTCTACTGTTACTATAGTGTCTCCCTCTACTGTTACTATAGTGTCTCCCTCTACTGTTGATTATAGTGTCTCCCTCTACTGTTACTGTAGTGTCGCCCTCTACTGTTACTATAGTGTCGGCCCTCTACTGTTACTATAGTGTCTCCCTCTACTGTTACTATAGTGTCGCCCTCTACTGTTACTATAGTGTCGCCCTCTACTGTTACTATAGTGTCTCCCTCTACTGTTACTATAGTGTCGCCCTCTACTGTTACTATAGTGCCCCTACTGTTACTATAGTGTCTCCCTCTACTGTTACTATAGTGTCTCCCTCTACTGTTACTATAGTGTCTCCCTCTACTGTTACTATAGTGTCTCCCTCTACTGTTACTATAGTGTCGCCCTCTACTGTTACTATAGTGTCGCCTCTACTGTTACTATAGTTAAGTGTCCCCTCTACTGTTACTATAGTGTCTCCCTCTACTGTTACTATAGTGTCTTCCTCTACTGTTACTATAGTGTTCTCCCTTACTGTTACTATAGTGTCTCCCTCTACTGTTACTATAGTGTCGCCCTCTACTGTTACTATAGTGTCTCCCTCTACTGTTACTATAGTGTCTCCCTCTACTGTTACTATAGTGTCTCCCTCTACTGTTACTATAGTGTCGCCCTCTACTGTTACTATAGTGTGGCCCTCTACTGTTACTATAGTGTCGCCCTCTACTGTTACTATAGTGTCTCCCTCTACTGTTACTATAGTGTCGCCCTCTACTGTTACTATAGTGTCTCCCTCTACTGTTACTATAGTGTCGCCCTCTACTGTCAACATTGTGTCGCCCGCTATCGTGCTGTGGGCGACCCCTCTAATGGTGTTTTTTTGTGGCAGACATGGAGAGAACCTTCATTGCAGTGAAGCCAGACGGCGTCCAGCGCGGCATCTGCGGCGAGATCATCAAGCGTTTCGAGCAGAGAGGCTTCCGATTGGTTGCAGCCAAGTTCATGCAGGTAACAGCAACATTTCGAAGGTGACCCTAGCACTTGACTCACCTGGGATCCCGTCACTGTCCAGGCCTCTGAGGACCACATGAAGAACCACTACCTGGACCTGAAGGACATGCCTTTCTACGCTGGACTCTGCAAGTACATGTCGGGAGGACCCGTCTTCGCCATGGTAAGGTCCTGACCCAGAGTGCGTGACCCCCCGACTCACTGTTTGCTGTCACAGGTGTGGGAGGGGCAGAGCATCGTCAAGCTGGCCAGGATGATGCTGGGCGAGACCAACCCCGCTGACTCCAAGCCCGGAAGCATCCGCGGCGACCTGTGCATCAACATCGGCAGGTAAGACTAGGCTGACCCCCTCACCCCGCGACTCACGAGCCTCAAATCACTGTCTGGTTCTCTGCAGAAACATCATTCACGGCAGCGACACCCTGGAGAACGCCAAGAGGGAGATTGGCCTGTGGTTCAAGGACGAGGAAATGGTGGCGTACACTCCCTGCGCCCAGTCCTGGCTCTACGAGTAACAAGACCACGCAGACCCCGGCAACAGCTCCCTAAAATAAACTGATAAAACAGTACGCTGGAGTTTAAGATGTGTGCGGTGTCGTGTGTTCGTGTCAACACAACAACACAACAACTGTGTTGTGTATCAAAATGAGCAAGTGTAACACAACAGCCACAGGTACGACCGTCATAGGTACGAACTTTAATGGTTTTCACTATAAAGTACATCTTGTTTTCGTAATCATTTCCCGTCACACAGTACACACACTCACACACACTCACACACACTCACACACACACAGACACACCTGTGATGCGACATCCAGATAGACGGATTAATGAGCTGGGAGAGGCTGAACCCTCAGGCAGCTGCCAATCACAGGGATTACTTGGCATGACACGACAACAAGTAAACAGTAAATCAGAAACAAAACACACACCCAAAGATGAAAGCACACACAGACACACCCAAGCATGTCCATAGACACACACACACAATCAGTCACAACGACATTTACACAAACACACACATACATATTCACACACATAAATACAAATACACACACATATACACAAAAAACATACACAATTGCACACATACAAAAATGCAAAAACACATTTTCACAAATACACACTACATATACACGCATAAATGGACACATACATATATATACACATACACACACACACATACACACACATATACATACACACACACATACATACACTTACACATACACACACAGACATATACACACACACATACATATACACACATACGCACATACATAAGTCAGTAAGTAATTTATATTTATATAGAGCTTTTCTAGACCAGGGTCACAAAGCGCTTAAACAATCAAAACAATATTCAATAAAGTACATACTTTAAAGGTCAAGATAAAACTGAGAACAACACAGGAGTCTCAGAGAATCAAGTAAAAGCTCAAATAAAAGTGTCTTAAGATGTTTCTTAAAGGAGTCAGTAGATCATCAAACACACATGTTTCTTGAAGGAGTCAGTAGATCATCAAACACACATGTTTCTTAAAGGAGTCAGTAGATCATCAAACACAGATGTTTCTTGAAGGAGTCAGTAGATCATCAAACACAGATGTTTCTTGAAGGAGTCAGTAGATCATCAAACACAGATGTTTCTTGAAGGAGTCAGTAGATCATCAAACACAGATGTTTCTTGAAGGAGTCAGTAGATCATCAAACACACATGTTTCTTGAAGGAGTCAGTAGATCATCAAACACAGATGTTTCTTGAAGGAGTCAGTAGATCATCAAACACAGATGTTTCTTGAAGGAGTCAGTAGATCATCAAACACACATGATTCTTGAAGGAGTCAGTAGATCATCAAACACAGATGTTTCTTGAAGGAGTCAGTAGATCATCAAACACAGACGTTTCTTGAAGGAGTCAGTAGATCATCAAACACAGATGTTTCTTGAAGGAGTCAGTAGATCATCAAACACAGATGTTTCTTGAAGGAGTCAGTAGATCATCAAACACACATGTTTCTTGAAGGAGTCAGTAGATCATCAGACACAGATGTTTCTTGAAGGAGTCAGTAGATCATCAAACACAGATGGTTCTTGAAGGAGTCAGTAGATCATCAAACACAGATGTTTCTTGAAGGAGTCAGTAGATCATCAAACACACATGTTTCTTGAAGGAGTCAGTAGATCATCAAACACAGATGTTTCTTGAAGGAGTCAGTAGATCATCAAACACAGATGTTTCTTGAAGGAGTCAGTAGATCATCAAACACACATGTTTCTTGAAGGAGTCAGTAGATCATCAAACACAGAGATGGTTCCAAAGCTTAGGAGCAACAGTCTGGAAGGATTTCTCTCCTCTGGTCCGGAAGTCCAGGAACTATCAGTAGATTCTGATCCACAGACCTCAGAGCCCGAGCTTGGGTGTAAGTCTGGATCAGATCATGAAGGTCTGACCATGAATAGATCTGAAAGTAAGAACCAGAATTTTAAAGTTGATCCTGAAAGAAACTGGCAGCCAGTGAAGAGTTTTGAAGGATCGGAGAAATGTGAGTTCTTCTACTAGAGCGGCTCAGAATTCCCCGTTGCAGAGTTCTGAATCAACTGCAGGCACATAAATACATACATACACACATACACTCACACACACACATACATACACTTAAACATACACACAAATACATACACTTACAAATACATACACTTACACACACACACACATACACAGATACATACACACACACACATACATACACACATACACACATACACACATACACACATACACACACAAACATACATACGTACACTTATACTCTATAAGAACAATATGAAACAGTACAACTGCCTATATAAATATATATAAATATATAATTACTCTTCATAACTAAAGTAACCAAGTGAACTGATGATCTGACGAGCCACCAGTAGAACCTTTATTAAGTAGTTTGCCTCAAAACTTTTGGATTTTACGGAACCTGGTAAATGTCAACCCGGGTGAGTGAAGACATTCCAGGTTCGAGTTTTACTGTCGTTGTTTGTGCGTGTGATGAATGAGGTGAGTTTACTGCAGGAACGCAGATGCAGGACAAACTGTGTTTCAACAAGCACTGATTCATTTATGCGGTAAATATCATATAATTACTCTTACTAGCTCCTAGCAGCTATTTTTTGGTACCAAGTTAACAGGAACGTCAATTCTAACAGAAGGATCTTGAGAACGGCGACACAGTGGCAGTTCTAGGGTCCGCCCTGCAAGTGATTAAGGTTTCACATGAAGGAAAAGGTTAATTGTGTACAAGGAAAGGCCTGAAGCAACATTCCATGGCCTCGCCCCACGACATGAGCGCTCTGATCATAAACGGATAATTGTTTTTCGCATGAGTGCAAACTTGTTCTCACAAACATTAACATTTCAAACCTAATCCCAGATCACAGTCTGACACGACAGGCTTGAGCCTTTAGCATGCTAACATTTACTACAGTGATGCTAACATGCCCGAGGGAAGTAACAGTCACAACACTAGTCTCCACGTAGATGCGACGTGTCATCATTTGGTACTCCCATGAGTGGTCCTGGTGTCGGGGGCACCCTCGCAGTAGGTGGTCTGTGCAGCCCAGTGTTTGTCGCATGCGATGCAGAAGACTTTGGCATGAAGCGACTCGAAATGTGTTGCTGCCAGACACCTGACATTCCCTCAAATGTCAGTCCAGTTCAAACTCGCCCTGAAGCTCATTGATCTTTTCTTTCTTGCCATTGCAGTGACACACCCGCTGCGCCCTCGCCCGCGGGGACAGGGTGTAAAGATGCCCCCCCTACAAATCTAATGATATAAAAGAGGGGCAGGTGCTCTTGGGTGTCACTTCTCGTCTCTGAAGCGGACAGACGCTCGCCTCACCTGCAGACATGATGAATTCCTTCCAGCAGAGCTCCTACAGGTCCACGAGTAGTGGTGGACGGTCCAGCGGTGGTGGACGGTCCGGCGGTGGTGGACGCTTCAGCAGCGCATCCATGTCTGGAGGTGCTGGTGGGGGTGGCGTCATGATCTCATCAGCCTCTTCAGGCGGCACTAACATGGGTTACGGTGGGTACAGTGGCTTCAGCAGCTCTGGATTTTCCGCCAGTATGGGAGGTGGCGGCGGAGGTGGCGGCGGAGGTGGCGGCGGATGCGAAATTGACATCTCTGCCAACGAGAAGGCCACCATGCAGAACCTGAACGACCGTCTGGCGGCATACCTCGAGAAGGTGCGGAAACTGGAGGCAGCCAACGCAGAGATTGAGCTTAGGATTCGCAACTTCCTCGAAAGCAAGGCTTCCCCATCTTCCCGAGACTACAGTGCCTTCTATGCAACTATTGCAGAGCTGCAGGAAAAGGTAAGAGGTCACAAGGCAACATGCTCATACACTTGAAGGTTTGACACCTTTGTGTTCACAAGGCTTTTCTCTTGACAGATTCAAGCTGCCACCCTAACTAACGGTGGCATCTACCTGGCCATTGACAACGCTAAACTGGCTGCAGACGACTTCCGAATGAAGTGAGCATTTTTCAACATTTTTGACACTGAACATCAGAGCATGGGTGCTGACTCTTGATGCCATCCACAGGTTCGAAAACGAGATGGCCATGCGACAGTCAGTAGAGGCAGACATCAATGGACTCAAGAGGGTTTTGGACGAGCTCACGATGACCAGAAGCGACCTGGAGATGCAGATCGAGGGTCTCAGGGAGGAGCTGGTCTTCCTCAAGAAGAACCACGAGGAGGTGAGAGACTGCCCTGCTGCCTGGGCCACGTCTGACCCGTTTGACTCTGCTGCAGGAACTACTGCAGATGCGGACCCAGATGAGCGGGCAGGTCAACGTTGAGGTGGACAGCCCACCGCAAGAAGATCTTAGCAAAGTTATGGCTGAGATACGTGAACACTATGAGAACGTGGCAAACAAGAACCGTCGTGACCTGGAGGCTTGGTATAACCAGAAGGTAAGAACATCACCTGGAACCAGGGGCACTAACATCATCATCCTACCATGTGAACATGTGTTTTCCTGCAGTCAGAGGAGTTGAACAAGGAAGTAGCAGTCACCACAGAAACACTGAACACGTCCAAGACCGAAATCACAGACCTCAAGAGGGTTTTGCAGGGGTTGGAAATTGAGTTGCAGTCTCAGCTAAGCATGGTGAGTTCTGCCGCTGTTACTCCTCCTCCTGCTGCTTTCAGCCTCTGTTAACATCCTGCTGCTCCTCAGAAAACATCCCTGGAGGGGACACTAGCTGACACACAGAACCGGTATGCATCGATGCTCAGTGGATTCCAGTTCCAGGTCACAAACATTGAGGGACAGATCGGCCAGCTGAGGCTTGACCTGGAGCGCCAGGCTCAGGAGTACGAACAGCTGCTGGACATCAAGACCCGCCTGGAGATGGAGATCGCAGAGTACCGCCGCCTGTTGGACGGAGAAGGCGGAGCTGGGTGAGTGGTGGTCTGGGGTTGAGACAGGAAACCAAGTGAAAAGAACAAGAGATTGACAGCGAGTGTCTCTCCCACAGCGCCTCCATGTCCTCGTCTTCCAGCATGTCCATGTCGTCGTCGTCTGCCTCCAGATCTGCCTCCTCGGGAGGTGCTGGCTCTGGAGCTGGCGCCTCAAGCGGCAGCAGCAGCAGCAACGCTGCTTCCACTACCACAAAAACAACCAAACAGAAAGTCATCACTGTTGTTGAAGAGATCGTCGATGGAAGGGTGGTCAGCTCCACCTCCACCGAGACCATCGCCTAAAGCACCAGCAGCAGGTTGACTCTGCACCTCCAAGGAGAGCGTCAAATAAAGTCTGTAGAGGTGTCTTAAAATTAAAAAACAAATGTCCTCCTGTGGTTTTTGGCAAAGGTGAAAGGTCAATAGCGCTTTATTAAGGAATTTGCTAGTAGAATCCCTTGGGTGGTACAAAGTGTACATACACACTTTACACCGCTACACACAAAAACAGCCCTGATCGCACACACAAGCACAAGAGGTTTCACAGACTTAGAAACATTCATGCACATACCTGCACACACAAGAACACATGCACAATACACACCCATAGAATTAAACGCACACACAAGTCAATACAAAAGGTCAGATATAGATACAATTAAATGCACAGAGACACAATCAAATGTGCACACAGATACAATAAAACACAAATACACACACATATAGATAGAATTAAAGACGTACGCACACACAAGCAAATACACACACACATATAGATACAATAATCCACACACACAAAAACAAATTAACACACGGATACATTTTAAAGCAAACACAAAAGCAGCACAGAGACATAGGGACACACAAACAGGGTCACAAAGATTAACACATTCTAACAAACACTGCAATGAAGTGCAGCTGAAACTAAAGTCTTGTTGGGTCTTGTCGAGCTGCAGGCAGAGTCACTGTCCACTGATCCTTCCATGGACCCAGTGTGAGGCATCAATGTCATCATGGCCGTATGTGACACTGATTGTTCAAGCGCTTTGTGACCCTGGTCTAGAAAAGCGCTCTATTACTTACATGTGTTTTAATTGGTGAGGCACACAAGTCCAGATTAAAGGCAAGTCTTCTCCAGATCTGACCGTGATCCTGTTTGAGAACCCAGATCCTGAAGATGTTAACAAGACGTTTCTTTTTTTCAAAAGACCTGCTGGGACCTGCACAGGAATTGTTGAAGGAGTCAGGGGCATCCACTTTAAATTCCTGAAGTGTTTGTCCACTATTGTTTAAGGCGGCCCCCATCATACAACCCCCCACCCCCCTTGGATACCCGCAGGAATGGCCATAAAAGCCAGCGGCGCCTCCTGCTGTCACTCCAGTTCTTCCCAGCGCCTGTACAATGACCTCCTTTGCCCGCTCTTCGTTCTCCAACCGCGTCAGCTCCGTGAGGGCCCCCAGCGTGTACGCCGGAGCCGGGGGATCTGGGGTCCGCATCTCCAGCAGCAGCTACCCACGGAGCTTCTCCTCTGCAGGAGCCGGGTTCAACCTGATGGATGCCATTGAGGCCCCGGACTGCAACAAGAAGACCACGATGCAGAACCTCAACGATAGACTGGCTTCATACCTGGAGAAGGTTCGGCAGTTGGAGTCTGCTAACGGCGACCTTGAGGACAAGATCCGCACCTTTCTGGAGAGCAAGACCACACCTGAGGGAAACAACTTCTCTGCATACAAGAGTGTGATCAGTGACTTGCAGAACCAGGTTAGTAATATAAGAATGATTTATTGATTGTGTCTTTAGTTTGGAGGATTGTCCATGGCAGCGGGCGTGGCATGTACCCTCGGACCGCTTACCCTTGTCCAGACCCCATGAGAACTTCGCCCACTTGTGTCCAAATGAAGGCCCAGGGGCTACAAATTGTATGCAGCCCACAAAACAGTGTGGTTCTTCACTTGCAGATCCAGGACGTCCGGTGCAACAACGGCTCCCTCTTCCTGTCCATCGACAACGCCAAGCTTGCATCCGACGACTTCCGCGTCAAGTGAGTCAAGAGGACCTGGGCGTACACTGGGGTGTGGGGCTAGGGCCGTCAAGTTTTCTTTGCTTCGTTTATATTTCTCTAATCCGCTGGTCATTCGGTCAGGTACGAGAATGAGCTGGTCCTGCGTCAGTCCACACAGGCTGACAGCGCAGGGCTTAAGAGGGCTCTGGATGAGCTGACCCTTGGTCGGTCTGATTTGGAGATGCAGATCGAGTCTCTGCAGGAAGAGCTCATCCATTTGAAGAAGAACCATGAGGAGGCAAGTCTTAGTTGAATCATTTTTTTATGTGATGATGATTTTAACGATGCTGGTTTCTCGGCCCCTGCAGGACCTTGTGGCGCTGCGGGGCCAGATGGGGGGTCATGTGAACGTAGAGGTGGACGCAGCACCACAGCAGGACTTGTCAGTGATCATGGCTGAAATCAGAGGACAGTACGAAAACGTTGCAACCAAGAACCGTAAAGACCTTGAGAACTGGTTCCAGTCGAAGGTGATTGTCGTGCTTCACATCTTTAGAAGTACACATTTTTAACATGCTGCTCTATAGACGGAGGTTCTGAACCAGGAGACGGCAGAGTCCAGCGAGTCACTGCAGTCGTGTCGGTCTGAGGTGACGGAGGTGAAGCGCACACTTCAGGGTCTGGAGATCGAGTTGCAGGCTCAGCTCAGCATGGTAGGTTCCCCTTATAAAACCCTTGTGTCCAACAAGTCCTCATCACAAATTTCCCCAGAAATCCTCCCTGGAAGGGACTCTGGCCGACACCCAGGCCCGCTACAGTAGCATGCTAGCAGGCTACCAGAACCAGGTGAGCAGTCTAGAAGAGCAGCTGGCCCAGATGAGAGCCGACACGGGGCGGCAGGGACACGAGTACCAGGTGCTGTTGGACATGAAGACCAGGCTGGAGATGGAGATCGCAGAATACCGCCGCCTAATGGACGGAGAGATACTGCTGTGAGTCCTCGTTTTTCAGGGCGTCGTCACTTGACAAATAAGTGTCTTTTTTTCCTCACAGACCATCCAGATTCGAGCCCACCTCCAAGTCCAAAGTTCTGATCATCACCAAGGACGTCAGCGATGACGAGACTGAGACTTCAGACTAAAATCTAAGTCAAATAAAGAAACATTCAAGTCCTGTTGTGGTCGTCCGGCTCATTGATTCAGTCTGAATAAATAATAATCAAGAACTTTGTAGTAAAACCAACGCTCAGTGTTTTCACCCAGCGGACCTTAAGCTGATGGTTGTGATCACGTCTGTTGTTATATAAAAAAAAGAATATTTGTGAGACTAGTAGAGAAGACACTCAGGTCAGAGGTCACACGGGTCAAAGCAGCGGTGAAGTTGTGTCTTAAAACTCAAAAGAATAAAGGTATTATGATATTAATTTTTTCCACCAACGTAAAACGCAATTAGTTTGAATGTTTTAGTTTCGTATTTCCTCAAATATAAAATAAATAACCGTATTTAATGAAAAGGGTCGAATGGTTCTTATAAAGTGTTTATCTTAGGTCGAACCAATGATCGTTTCAACTCATTCTCCTGTGAACAATAGTTCAAACACCTGCAAAATGTCCTTTTGTTCACAATATTCTCTAAACAGTTCCAACCCTGTCATGCGGTCCAGGATAGATTCCAGACTGTCAATCACTCTGTTTGTTGTAGCAGAAGTCGAAATAGCAAAGTTAATAATCTTCCACCACAAGAATTTGACGTGGATCTCGTAGTACTGCGGTTATGAATGGTTCTGGTCGATCAGGTCTGACTACAAGTCCACATTCATGAGAACCTGTTTTAATTATATTTTAAAAGAACTCCCACAAACAGCCCCACAAGCAAGCAAACGCAAAAACAATCAATATAGATGATTTATTATTTTTATCTTTTATCCCCATCATTCAATACGTGTGCATGGTTTGGATTTCTGACCATAATCCATTATAAGATCAAAGTTACGGCCCTATATGTAGTCGTCAAGCTCTGTGTGTTCGAACCACAACTATGACTAAACTTGAAAACGGCTCGACCACTTGTCGAAAGGATGCAAAGGACGACTCGATTCTCTTTCTTTGGTTTTTATTTTCTTTCTGATGATTTCAGTTGATGATTCCAGTTCGGAATATAATTGTCAGTTAGGAATATTTTAAAACTTTAAAACAGAAACATGCATTAGTCTTAATACATTTCATAAAGGCCAACGTTTTCTTAAATAAAATTGCTTTTCAAACAAAGCTTTCAAAATTATTTAAGTATGTGCTTTAACAATCGGTTTTAAGTGTAAACAAAAGACATAATGCAAGCTTAAATTAGCTAAAACAAAAGTTTCTAAATCGAATATTAGCACTCAGGAGCAAACATAATCCTCAATAAGAGAGTTGTTTTTTTTCAGTTGCATCTTCGTGGTGATCAGGAGAGTCTTGTCCTGTTGTCAGGAGCAGGTGTAGTTGTGGTCCGAACACACACAGGACTTGACAGTTGATCACCAACGTCTGGCAGTGAAGATTTGGATCAAAGACCCAAATTCAAGCTGTCGACTCAAAGGCTTTTACACGCCCAAGACTAGATCTTCTATCTCTTTATGGGAATATTTCTGGTTCTGGTTAAAGTGCGACATCACACCATCTCCCCTCGTTGTTGCTACACCAGGCCCTCCCAGACGTCTGCAATTACCTTTGTTAGTGCGTTATTATTGGAATAAGTACCTGTTTTTACCAATTTATCCGCTTGTTTTTGTTCAGGACCGAATTTAAATGGTGCATTTCCGAGTCAGTCGACTTCCTGCTGTGACCCAGCAACCGTGAGAAGCTCCTGACCATAGGCATGTTCTGGTTCTATGACCTCCAGTCATCACCGAGTTTAAGGTTGGACCACATTCTGTCAACCGTCTCACGACCGCCTCAAGTCACCTGTCATGGGTTTTTAGATCTGGGCCACGATAACATCATCTAAGGTGTTCTGAACTCCTTCCATTCCAGCTGAAGCATTAGCTTCTTCGTGCCGGTCTTCCTCACTGGTCGATTAGACGCCAAATATTAAACATTGGTATCTTGGACTTGTACGTACAGTTAAGGTTGTTATCTTTCCTGGTTCAGGGTTGAATTCCAATCGATGCCATTTCTAGTCAGTTCTGTTTTTGCTGATGACATCCAGCTCTACTGCTCTGTTGATCCAACTGAGCTCCAGAGGCTGAACTTAGTCAATTGTTGCTAGAAATCAAACAATGAGTGAAAACACTTTGAAGCTAAATGTGCCCGATGAGAGAAATCCTTCCAGACTGTTGCTCCTAAGATTTGGAACCATCTCTGTGTTTGATGATCTACTGACTCCTTCAAGAAACATCTGTGTTTGATGATCTACTGACTCCTTCAAGAAACATCTGTGTTTGATGATCTACTGACTCCTTCAAGAAACATCTGTGTTTGATGATCTACTGACTCCTTCAAGAAACATCTGTGTTTGATGATCTACTGACTCCTTCAAGAAACATCTGTGTTTGATGATCTACCGACTCCTTCAAGAAACATCTGTGTTTGATGATCTACTGACTCCTTCAAGAAACATCTGTGTTTGATGATCTACTGACTCCTTCAAGAAACATGTGTGTTTGATGATCTACTGACTCCTTCAAGAAACATCTGTGTTTGATGATCTACTGACTCCTTCAAGAAACATGTGTGTTTGATGATCTACTGACTCCTTCAAGAAACATCTGTGTTTGATGATCTACTGACTCCTTCAAGAAACATCTGTGTTTGATGATCTACTGACTCCTTCAAGAAACATCTGTGTTTGATGATCTACTGACTCCTTCAAGAAACATCTGTGTTTGATGATCTACTGACTCCTTCAAGTAACATCTGTGTTTGATGATCTACTGACTCCTTCAAGAAACATCTGTGTTTGATGATCTACTGACTCCTTCAAGAAACATCTGTGTTTGATGATCTACTGACTCCTTCAAGAAACATCTGTGTTTGATGATCTACTGACTCCTTCAAGAAACATCTGTGTTTGATGATCTACTGACTCCTTCAAGAAACATCTGTGTTTGATGATCTACTGACTCCTTCAAGAAACATCTGTGTTTGATGATCTACTGACTCCTTCAAGAAACATCTGTGTTTGATGATCTACTGACTCCTTCAAGAAACATCTGTGTTTGATGATCTACTGACTCCTTCAAGAAACATCTGTGTTTGATGATCTACTGACTCCTTCAAGAAACATCTGTGTTTGATGATCTACTGACTCCTTCAAGAAACATCTGTGTTTGATGATCTACTGACTCCTTCAAGAAACATCTGTGTTTGATGATCTACTGACTCCTTCAAGAAACATCTGTGTTTGATGATCTACTGACTCCTTCAAGAAACATCTGTGTTTGATGATCTACTGACTCCTTCAAGAAACATCTGTGTTTGATGATCTACTGACTCCTTCAAGAAACATCTGTGTTTGATGATCTACTGACTCCTTCAAGAAACATCTGTGTTTGATGATCTACTGACTCCTTCAAGAAACATCTGTGTTTGATGATCTACTGACTCCTTCAAGAAACATCTGTGTTTGATGATCTACTGACTCCTTCAAGAAACATCTGTGTTTGATGATCTACTGACTCCTTCAAGAAACATCTGTGTTTGATGATCTACTGACTCCTTCAAGAAACATCTGTGTTTGATGATCTACTGACTCCTTCAAGAAACATCTGTGTTTGATGATCTACTGACTCCTTCAAGAAACATCTGTGTTTGATGATCTACTGACTCCTTCAAGAAACATCTGTGTTTGATGATCTACTGACTCCTTCAAGAAACATCTGTGTTTGATGATCTACTGACTCCTTCAAGAAACATCTGTGTTTGATGATCTACTGACTCCTTCAAGAAACATCTGTGTTTGATGATCTACTGACTCCTTCAAGAAACATCTGTGTTTGATGATCTACTGACTCCTTCAAGAAACATCTGTGTTTGATGATCTACTGACTCCTTCAAGAAACATCTGTGTTTGATGATCTACTGACTCCTTCAAGAAACATCTGTGTTTGATGATCTACTGACTCCTTCAAGAAACATCTGTGTTTGATGATCTACTGACTCCTTCAAGAAACATCTGTGTTTGATGATCTACTGACTCCTTCAAGAAACATCTGTGTTTGATGATTTATTGACCCTTTCAAGAAACACGTGTTTGATGATCTACTGACTCCTTCAAGAAACATCTGTGTTTGATGATCTACTGACTCCTTCAAGAAACATCTGTGTTTGATGATCTACTGACTCCTTCAAGAAACATCTGTGTTTGATGATCTACTGACTCCTTCAAGAAACATCTGTGTTTGATGATCTACTGACTCCTTCAAGAAACATCTGTGTTTGATGATCTACTGACTCCTTCAAGAAACATCTGTGTTTGATGATCTACTGACTCCTTCAAGAAACATCTGTGTTTGATGATCTACTGACTCCTTTCAAGAAACATCTGTGTTTGATGATCTACTGACTCCTTCAAGAAACATCTGTGTTTGATGATCTACTGACTCCTTCAAGAAACATCTGTGTTTGATGATCTACTGACTCCTTCAAGAAACATCTGTGTTTGATGATCTACTGACTCCTTCAAGAAACATCTGTGTTTGATGATCTACTGACTCCTTCAAGAAACATCTGTGTTTGATGATCTACTGACTCCTTCAAGAAACATCTGTGTTTGATGATCTACTGACTCCTTCAAGAAACATCTGTGTTTGATGATCTACTGACTCCTTCAAGAAACATCTGTGTTTGATGATCTACTGACTCCTTCAAGAAACATCTGTGTTTGATGATCTACTGACTCCTTCAAGAAACATCTGTGTTTGATGATCTACTGACTCCTTCAAGAAACATCTGTGTTTGATGATCTACTGACTCCTTCAAGAAACATCTGTGTTTGATGATCTACTGACTCCTTCAAGAAACATCTGTGTTTGATGATCTACTGACTCCTTCAAGAAACATCTGTGTTTGATGATCTACTGACTCCTTCAAGAAACATCTGTGTTTGATGATCTACTGACTCCTTCAAGAAACATCTGTGTTTGATGATCTACTGACTCCTTCAAGAAACATCTGTGTTTGATGATCTACTGACTCCTTCAAGAAACATCTGTGTTTGATGATCTACTGACTCCTTCAAGAAACATCTGTGTTTGATGATCTACTGACTCCTTCAAGAAACATCTGTGTTTGATGATCTACTGACTCCTTCAAGAAACATCTGTGTTTGATGATCTACTGACTCCTTCAAGAAACATCTGTGTTTGATGATCTACTGACTCCTTCAAGAAACATCTTGATGAACCGTACGTCCTTCCTCTCTGCGGTCAAAGACTGCCAGCTGTTCTTCCATTCTTTCACGCTATGAAGCCACTTCCAAGGTGCGAGCTGAGAGTCAAAGCGAGTGAGTTGATAGAAGGAGGATGAGATTTGAGGAAGGGGGGATGTTACTGACTCTTAGAACGTAATGTGTCCAGATTCCACAAACACATTAACAGAGAATGTCCTCCTGGCAGTCACGTCGTCAGTTAAAAGATGGGTGATTGACAGCCGGTCTTCAATCACTATCAAGTCAGCCATGACACGCATAACTCCCCCTCGGCCTGATGGACTCACCTGACAGGTGAGCGAGTATGCAGACCCAGAATAGAGATCGGCAGCTGCTCAGGCTTTAAAGGGGATCTAGTCTGGCAGTCTGTCACTCGCTCCTCATAGCGCCTCCTGCAACATCATGCGCTCGTCCAGGTCCATCCACTCCTCCGTGTCCGGCTCCATGTCAGGCGGCTCTTTGTCCAGTAGCTCCCGCAGAGCTGGGAGTGTGTACGGAGGTGCTGGCGGCTCAGGGGTCCTAGTATCCAGAAGCTACGGCTCTTACTCCGGTTTTGGGTCCAGCACTGGCTTCGGCTCTGGCTTCGGTTTCGGTTCTGGGTCGGCAGTGATCGGAAACGAGAGGTCCACCATGCAGAACCTGAACGAGCGTCTGTCCACCTACCTGAAAAAGGTGCACATGCTGGAGAAAGCGAACGCGGACCTGGAGTTCAAGATACGTCAGTTCCTGGACAGCCGAGTCGGACCCGTCCACCGCGACTACAGCGCCTTCTTCGCCACCATAAGTGACATCACTGCTCAAGTAAAACTGCTGAGGTGTGTGTCCTTTTTCACACACACACGTGTGCTCATAACGTGTCTGTTCTTGCAGATCCAACTTGGCGTCCGGAATAACGGCACGATCCGTCTGCGCATTGACAGCGCCCAACTCGCCGCCAGCGACTACAGAACCAAGTGAGAAGTTGCTCCTCGACCTTTTCCCCGCACAGGTCTGAGCTTTTGCCTTTGTACGCAGGTACGACCACGAGCTGGCCTCGCGTCAGTTGGTGGAGGCGGACAACGCCGGGATGAGGCGGGTTCTTGACGAACTCTCACTGGCCAAGTCCGACCTGACGATCCGGATCGAGGGTCTGAGGGACCAGCTGATCTACCTGAAGAAGAACCACGAGGAGGTGAGGCGCACACGTGACAGTGACGTCATCTTTCAACAAACCTAACGTGTGTGTAGGAGATGCGGGCCTTGCGAGCGCAGGTGGGTGGACAGGTGCACGTGGAGGTCGACGCGGCTCCGACCCAGGACTTGAGCAAGACGATGGAGGAGATCCGGCGGCACTACGAGGGCGTCGCAGCCAAGAACCAACGGGACCTCGACGCCTGGTTCACCGCCAAGGTATCTCCTCTGACATCACACGACAAGTCCGGGTGTGTTGACCACGTTTGTGCGTCTGTGCAGACGGAAGCTCTGAAGAGCGAGGTCATCACTCAGACGGAGACCCTGCAGATGTCAAGGTCAGAGTTCAATGAGGTCAAACGTCGGCTGCAGACCCTTCAGATTGAACTTCAGTCGCAACTTGGAATGGTGAGTACCTGGAGAATCCCTCAAAGAGGTCCCGGACTCTAAAAGATCGTGTCTCCTGTAGAAAGCGTCCCTGGAGGAAAATCTGGCGGAGACTCAGGCTCGGTACTCCATGATGCTGGCCAGGTACCAGGCACAGGTGAGTCCGCCGACTGGACGAGAAGATCACACGTCGTAGCAGAGTTTACTGCCCGTACTTCCCCACAACAAGGTGTCGGCGCTGGAGGATCAGCTGCAGCAGTTGCGGGCCGACCTGACGTGCCAGGGTCAGGAGTACCAGATGCTGCTGGACATCAAGACCCGGCTGGAGCTGGAGATCACAGAGTACCGCCGCCTGCTGGACGTGGACTCTATCAGGTGAGCGAAAGAAGCCGCTGGACGATTGGCAGTCGACTGACTTCCATCTTTCTTGCAGCTCGTCCACCACCCGGCGCGCCGTGACCGTGGTGGAGAAGGTGGACGACGGGAGGAGGTCCTACTCAAGCTACTCCTCCTACTGAAGAAAGTGTCGCTGAATACAATAAAATAAAACGCTTTTTAAAAGTTATTTTCTGTCAATCAAACATGTATTCGACTGACGAGTCAGTGACAGGTCGACGTCAAGAATGAACTGTCAATCATGTCATAAATCATGATTTTAATCAATAAAGACGATGAGGAAGAAACGACAGATCAGAGGAGGAGGTTTTCTCAGCACTGTAACCTAAACGTAGCATCAGCACAACCGTCGGCCTTTGAACTCATCAGAACACAAATGTGACCCCACGATGCATTCAGGGACACCATAAATGCTCGTGCCGCTTCTGAAATTGTTCTGGATTTTGGAGGTTTTTAGTATTTTCAGCTGCATCATATAATTGTGTTTGGAATTCTTATCAATAAAAATAAACGTTAAAGTTTGAGGGCCTTGAACATCAAGAATTTAGATTTTATTTTGTAGCAAACACAGGAATGAAAGATAAATAATGAAAGAATAGTTAAGAAATAAAACTAAACAGTAAAATTAGATCAATCAATTAAATGAAAATAAGCAGATAAACATTAAATTAATTAAATAAGTTTCATGACCACATTCATGAGGATTTATTTTCTAAACACGTGAAAATAATCATTTGTTTATTGAAGTCTTTGTATTTTCTTCTCGAGTTTTTTTCTCTTCAAATTCCAGCTTCACCTTTCCTTAAAAGGTTATAAAAGCATTATTGTATGAAGGATAAATGACAGGATTGTAAATAAATGCATTTAAAAAATAAATATACACGTTCATTTAGATTGATATTTTTATATTAATGCACGCTTTAATTGCGTTATTTTTAGTCCTTCCTGTATCGAACATTTGTGTTTTGAGTGTTCTGAGATTTGATCTTTTCTCCGCTTCAACACTTTGCAGACGCAGGTGAGCGTCTGTTCATCCAGGAGTACCAGGTCCGGCTGGAGATCCAGACGTGGCTTAAAAAACTTACAGAACACCGCCACCTGCTGGACGCGATCGGAAAGCGTCGCAGCGCCTCAACCATCACCACGACAAAGAAGACATTTGATCCAAGAAGTTTCTTTAATAAAAGTTTGTCGTTACAAGAAATCTTTTTCTTTTTTTGACATTTTTGTTTTCTGAAAAGACGGCGAACGAGGACACGCCGGCGGGTCAGCCACCTGGACTGACACCTGTTGGCCCCCGACTGCACCAGCAGCGCTGGAATGACTGAAGTTAAAAACGCTTGTTTCCAGGGTCAGAACAAAAAGAGGCTCAGGAACTTTGGGAGCCGGTCACAAAACTCCCGTCCAAAACCAAGAAAAACTCTCAAAACACATCCACGAGACGATACGTCCTTGAAGTGAGTACAAAAAAAAAAAAGAGGAATGTTCCAGACGATATAGAGGTTAAGAGCCGTTAGCATGCTAACTGCAGATATGAACATGGTACAACCAGTGTTTTGGTTTCTTGTTAAGCGCTAATGCCTACGGTTGAAAACATGGATATAGGCATAAATGAAATGCTTGAGAAGTTTATGGCACGTTCTGAAGACAATGTTGAGCAAAAAACATTCTTGATTTCAACCCGGAGTTTTACCTTAAAAACCTGCGTTTACTGCATCCCTGCTGGTCTACTCTGTGTACTCTGGACTGTAACCTTCACACCTTAAATGATGATGTCACACAGTGACCCACAAGTGCCGTTTGCATGGAGACGTCCGGCTGAAACGGTCCTTATCGGAGAGCCGAGCCCCCGGGTTTACAAACATGGACCCACATTTACAAAAAGGTGAGAAAAATATGAAAGTAAGAAAAGCTTATATATATATATATATTTATATATATTTATAAAAAGGTAATACTTTTTGTTATTCGGGATGTTAAAAAGGTTCTGGACTCTCAGGAGCTGTCGCTGCCCGTCGTCCCTGCGTCACTGGTGGGCGTGCAGCCCCCCGACATGCAGGAGTCGCTGCCCGCCGTGCTGCTGGTGCTGGCCGTGTTCCCGGGCTCCCGCTTGTGGATCTGCTCGTGCGCCTTCAGGTGACCCGACTGGCTGAAAGTCTTGCCGCACTGCGGGCAGGCGTACGGTCGCTCGCCCGTGTGGATCTGTTGGTGGGCCTTCAGGTGCCCGAGGCGACCGAAGCTCTTGCCGCACTGCGTGCAGCCGAAGGGTCTTTCGCCCGAGTGGATCTTCTCGTGGGTTTTAAGAACCCCGGAGTTGCTGAAAGTCTTGCCGCACTGGGAGCAGGTGAAGGGCTTTTCGCCGGTGTGGATCTGAACGTGGTTCCGGTAGCTGGTCTCCTTGGTGAAGCTCTTGCCACAGTGCTGGCAGCAGTACGGCCGCTCGCCCGTGTGGCTCAGCTGGTGGGCCTTCAGCTCCTTGGACTGGCCAAAGCTCTTCCCGCAGGTGCTGCAGATGAACGGACGCTCCCCCGTGTGCAGACGCTGGTGGGACCGCAGGTCATCTGCCTTGGTGAACCCTTTGGGGCAGTGTGCGCACACGTAGGGCTTCTGACCCGTGTGGATGAGCTGGTGACGCTTCAGGTTGCCGGCCTGGCCGAAACTCTTGCCGCACTGTGAGCAGGTGTACGGCCGCTCGCCCGTGTGGATGCGCTGGTGGGTCTTCAGGTTCCCAAGGGTGCTGAACTTCTTGCCACACTGTGTGCAGGAGAACGGCTTCTCCCCCAGCATGTTGCGAGGTTTCCTGGCCGTGGGGTTCTGGGATTTGGTTGTGAGTGGATGACCGGAGGCGGTCTTCCCCTGCTGGGCTGGCAGCAGCTCGTAAAGAGATCCACCTCCAAACTCTGGGTCCCCTTTCCCCAGACCGTCCATGAGCAGCGAGTCGGGCCGGAGCTTGTTCAGCTCCGTCCGCAGCTCAGCCATGTGGATCGACTCCAGACCGTTGTGGTGGTGCAGACCCGACAGGTGGCTCGTTTCGGGGAACTCCGACTTGAGCAACGTGAGGTCCGTGGTGTAGTAACACTGCAGGTCCACGTGATGATCCGACCTGATGTACTCGAGTGTGTCGGTGACCTGGAACAGATGGAACCAAGGGTGGGGATGAGTCAGGCCCAAACATCTTTAACTTTGTACTGCGCTGAGCTGAATTTATTAAGTTAACTGAATGGAAGAAAGATATCACTTCAGCTAAAATAAAGCTGCCAAAACAAAAATAAGCGATACGGTGGTCCTTGTTTATTGCAGGGTTAGGTTCCTAAAACCTGGCTCCGATACTGCTTTGCCGTCCAGACCAACAACCACAGTCTGACGGTCTTTTCAAAGTCTTCTCTGAACCTGCATCTACCTTCCATTACGACATATGCTAAACACCTAAGGAAAGAAAACACTGAAGACCAGAAGTTCTACAACAACCTGAGTCAACTCTGAACCAGCCCTCATCCTCTCATGCATGTCCCAGGTCTGCCCCAGAACCTCTTCCCAGTCAGGAAAGAAAGAATACCCGGGAGGATATAGAGATATAATATATTAATGGCTCTGCAGGTGAGGTCCGAAGCACCTGGTGAGCCACTCGTCACTATAAACCTTCTGATCTTATAAAACGTACAAAACTAGGTATATTGATGGTACCTTTTGGGCCGTTATACTCGCAGAGTACTTTGGTAAACAGGACCCACAATAGTAACACACCTGGTTGATGTAGTCGAACACTGAGCCGGGCTGATACTGGTTCTTGTAGTCCAGCTCGTGGCAGTGGTGGAACACCTCCAGCTGGTCGTCTTCGTCGTGCCCGTGATGCTCCGATTTTATGTAGTCCAGCCCGCTGATCTCCATCTTGATCTGCTCGTGGCCCAGCTCGGCCGTGGACAGCGGCTGGATCTCGGACAGGTCCACGGTGTGGATGGGCTCCAGGTCCTCGGGCTCGCTTTTCACGCAGGGCAGCATCACCAGAGGCTCGGCCACCTCCGCGGCCAGCGAGCTCAGCGTCGGGCAGTCCGAGGCGAGCAGGGCCAGCGCCGCCGCCGAGCCCGTGTCACAGTGCAGCGCCGAGTCCAGGGGCAGCGGAGGGGAACCGCACTCCGGCGGCAGGCCCAGACCCAAACACTCGGCCTCCATGTCCGTCATGGTCCAGCAGGAAGCTACACCTTCTGAGGTCCTCCTTTGTCCAAGAATCCAGCGAGAGGTGCCGGTCACGGGTTCGAGACTCAGGTGCTCTACCAGTCACGCCCAACTGGGTCCAGCCTGCAAAACACACACAGGTAACCCAGTAAGTTTAAGTCACATTATTTATCATGCAGAGTCTGGATCCAGGGCAGTCCTGGTCTCTCTCTCCAGGAGAACTGCGCGTCAACGGAGCCTCTGGACCGAAGCCGCGGCTCCAGAACCGCCTTGTCGATGTACAAAGAGGGCAGGCTGCCATTTTTAGCTAGTAGTTAGCATTAGCAGTAGCCATCTTGTTTATCAAAGGGTTGCTAAGCTAACTATCGGGGCTCGCTGGAATTCAAGGGAGGGGGGTGTGGGGGGGTGAGGGGGAGGACTGGGGGGGCGTCATGGTCCGGAGCTGGGCCGCGGTTCGACGCCAGGCGCGTGCAGCCGGGAGCGGTCGCGCACTGGCGGCGCCGAGAAGCGGCGGCAGAGGAGCCTCGACAGCCCGCGGGCACCGACGCACCGGGCGGTTCTTACCTGGCGCGGAGTCCGTTCATGGCCGGTTCTGCTCGCTGACTCCACCGGACCCGCCACGTCCACCTCGAGAGAACAGCCCGCCACCTCTCCCCCTCCTCCGCCGCTCCTCCGCCGTCAATCAGCACCTCCTATCGCGGCTCCTCCTCCTGGATCGCGGCTCCTCCTGGTCCCGGGCGAGTTTGGGAGGTTTCCATGGCAACCCGCGGAGCAGTGAACCGTGGCGCGCGGGTCTACGCCGCGGTCACGTGGTTCTCCTCGCGCTCTGCCACGCCCCCCTGCTGTCAATCGCGTGACGTCAGAATCAAACGTCAAAATAACTTTTTATTATTTATAACTCTTGTATCGAAGTGACGTCAGACTATTGTTGAATCAACATTTTAAATGTTTGAAGTTTAATCTTTTTATTTTATTTAAACGTTGAATCTTTTTTTTTATTATTGAATGTAATACTTTATATATTGAAAAGGTTGCGTTTGTTCATTGAATAGTTTAATTTAAATAGTTAAATATAGTTATATAGTTCAATTCTTAATTCAATGATTCAAACATGTATTTATTCCCAGTCTTTTAAATTTAAAATAAAGATATTGATCGTCTCTGCGTCGGATCATTGACTGAAAGTTAAATAATGGTTAATTATGAAAACATTTTATGGTTACGTACATTTTATATATACCTTCATCAAAAACCTGTATCATCCTTGATAGAATTAAAGCGTTAAAAAAAACCTTCAATCAAATGTGATTTAAAGAGGATATTTCGAGGAGAAGTGGCTTTTAAACGTTTATTTTTGTTGGACACTAGAAAGTACCCACAACATCAAACACCTTCATCATCATCATCATCATCATCGAGTCACGACTTGTCTTTCAGACTAGCGGGGTCAGAGGTCATATCAGATGAGGTAAGGAAATTGTCACAAACACACACACGTGTGTATTGGACATTTTTGAACACGTCTCAAAAATGAAACATTACTAATCTTTTATTTTTAAATAACCAGGAACCAAATATAAGTCCTTTTTATTTCATCGTCATCCTGATGAGTCACAGGAATATAAAAGGAAATTGAATCATCGTGTGTTCATGGATCCAAGCTCTCGATCCGTTACATCTGGGCTCGATAGATAATACTGTGACTCAAGTGTCACGTTTGGATTTGAGCATTTTTTCGATTTTGCAATCGCGTTTTTTTTTTGCACTTTTGACAGTTTCTCTACCTCATCGTGTCGCGTCAACATCTCAGCACTTGGATTCTTTTATAGTGCTAAAAAAAGGGTTTGTATCAAAAGTATTGCATCTTTTCAGAAACACTGGGGGCTGAGATTAGACAGGGTTTTCAAAAAATAGCTTTTAAATCTTAGATCTGATCAGCCCTGTGGATAGAAACATCATAACAAAAAAAAAACGCCGTCTCGTCTGAACCCTGAAGGTGTCGGTTCAATTCCCTTATTTTCCCTCCTGGACACAAGAACTCAGCGACGGCAGTTAAACACCCGAGTCTCGCTGCACCGACGACTTCTGTTTCACGAGACTGAGGTAATGAGGTCGGCGAACGGAAAAGACAAAAGTGGAAATGTTGTTGAAAAGTGAGGTCAAAGTTCATCAGCACATGAATATAAAAAAACAAAACAGTTTCACATGTTTAAAAAAAAGACAAAGGTAAATAAGTCGTCTCTTATTTACCGAAACACTTTTTCTCTTTTCCCAAAACTGAGCCGTCAATCAAGTCAGCAGGAAGTGACATCACAGCGGTCGTGAAATCATCTTTTCCGTGGACAACGTTTGGAGTACCTGGAGGAGACACCGACTCTCAAAGGTTGGTTCAAGAGTCGCTGTAAACAAAAGGCTGGGGCGTGAGCGGCTCAGTCGGGCTCCGGTCCCGGGTGCAGGGTCCTCATGTGGCTGTGGAGGCGGGTCGCCGACGAGAACCTCTTCCCGCAGTCGGAGCACTGGAGCGGCGAGCTGCCGCTGGCGCCGGGCGGCGTCGCCGGGACCCAGTCGGAGGCGGCGCCGGCGTGAGTCAGACGGTGAGACTTGAGCTGCGACACTCGGCTGAACCTGCGACCGCAGTCCTCGCACTCGGACCACACCCTCCGCCGCTTCCTCTGCACACGCCAGCGTTAACAGACAGGTGGCGCCAGAGCCCAGAGTCCACTTACCTTCTTCCCTCGCTCCTCTTCTTCGCCCTCCTCGCCCTCCTCGCCGTCCTCGTCCAGCTCCTTGTCAGCGGGGAGTGTCGGGGGGGCTGGACCTGGTCCGGTGCTGGAGTCCATCGCCATGGAAACCAAGGTTTCCTTGGCAGAGTCTTCTTCCAGCAGCTGAGACGGCAGCGTGAGCAGACGCTGCAACATGGACGCCGACGAGCGCTGACCTGTGAGGAGAGAGACGTCACACACGGTCCGACACACACACACACACACAGTCTGACACACACAGGGTCCGACACACACACAGGGTCCGACACACACACACACACACACACACACACACAGGGTCCGTCACACACACACAGGGTCCGACACACACACACACACAGACAGACACAGGGTCCGACACACACACAGGGTCCGACACACACACACAGACAGACACAGGGTCCGACACACACACACAGACACACACCCACACCCACACACACACACCCCGACACACACGGTACTTAAGGTTATTTACGCGTCGCTGACGTACCTGAGGAGCCCGGCAAGGGTCCGGCGACAGAGATTGTCCGCCCCCTGGAGTTCTGGTGTCCATTCTCCACGTCCGGAGAGAAGACCTCCATGTCCTCCAGGGGGGTCCAGCGAGGGTCCTGCTGAGGGGAGTACGGAGAAGGTTCCATGATCACAGCAGACGTGGACTTATGCTGGGCCGGCCTGGACTCTCTGGAGCCACGCCCGCTCTCTCCTGCTGGCCACGAGTCGTCGGTCCACTTCTGACCAAAGACCTTGTCCAGGATTGGAACCCAGTCCTGCGGCTTGGACTGGACTCTGGGAGGAGGTGGATCTGCAGAATAAGGACAGTCTCAGCTGCAGCTGCTGTTCCAGTGTGATGCGTTCATGGACCTTTAGTAGTGTGATGTGTTCATGGACCTTTAGTAGTGTGATGTGTTCATGGACCTTTAGTAGTGTGATGCGTTCATGGACCTTTAGTAGTGTGATGCGTTCATGGACCTTTAGTAGTGTGATGCGTTCATGGACCTTTAGTAGTGTGATGTGTTCATGGACCTTTAGTAGTGTGATGTGTTCATGGACCTTTAGTAGTGTGATGCGTTCATGGACCTTTAGTGGTGGCATGGACCTTTAGTAGTGTGATGTGTTCATGGACCTTTAGTAGTGTGATGCGTTCATGGACCTTTAGTAGTGTGATGCGTTCATGGACCTTTAGTAGTGTGATGCGTTCATGGACCTTTAGTAGTGTGATGTGTTCATGGACCTTTAGTAGTGTGATGTGTTCATGGACCTTTAGTAGTGTGATGCGTTCATGGACCTTTAGTAGTGTGATGTGTTCATGGACCTTTAGTAGTGTGATGTGTTCATGGACCTTTAGTAGTGTGATGCGTTCATGGACCTTTAGTAGTGTGATGTGTTCATGGACCTTTAGTAGTGTGATGCATTCGCCTGCAGTTGATACAAAACTCTGCAGCCAGAATTCTGACCCGCTCTAGTAGAAGAACTCACATTTCTCCTTCAAACTCTTCACTGGCTGCCAGTTTCTTTCAGGATCATTTTAAAATTCTGGTTCTTACTTTCAGAGCTATTCATGGTCAGACCTTCATGATCTGATCCAGACTTACACCCCAGCTCGGGCTCTGAGGTCTGTGGATCAGAATCATGGACCTTTAGTAGTGTGATGCATTCATGGGCCTATATTAGTGCGATGCATTCATGGAACTATATTAGTGTGATGCATTCAAGGAACTATATAAGTGTGATGAATTCAAGGAACTATATTAGTGTGATGCATTCATGGGCCTATATTAGTGTGATGCATTCAAGGAACTATATTAGGGTGACGCATTCATGGAACTATATTAGTGCGATGCATTCATGGAACTATATTAGGGTGACACATTCAAGGAACTATATTAGTGTGATGCATTCATGGAACTATATTAGTGCGATGCATTCAAGGAACTATATTAGTGTGATGCATTCATGGAACTATATTAGTGTGATGCATTCATGGAACTATATTAGTGTGATGCATTCAAGGAACTATATTAGGGTGACGCATTCATGGAACTATATTAGTACGATGCATTCATGGAACTATATTAGTGTGATGCATTCATGGAACTATATTAGTGTGATGCATTCATGGACCTATATTAGTGTGATGCATTCAAGGAACTATATTAGTGTGATGCATTCATGGAACTATATTAGTGCGATGCATTCATGGACCTATATTAGTGTGATGCATTCAAGGAACTATATTAGTGTGATGAATTCAAGGAACTATATTAGTGTGATGCATTCATGGACCTATATTAGTGTGATGCATTCAAGGAACTATATTAGTGTGATGATTTAAGGAACTATATTGTGTGATGCATTCATGGGGGTATGGGGGGGGTCATGGAACTATATTAGTGCGATGCATTCATGGAACTATATTAGGGTGACACATTCAAGGAACTATATTAGTGTGATGCATTCATGGACCTATATTAGTGTGATGCATTCAAGGAACTATATTAGGGTGACACATTCATGGACCTATATTAGTGTGATGCATTCAAGGAACTATATTAGGGTGACACATTCAAGGAACTATATTAGTGTGATGCATTCATGGGCCTATATTAGTGTGATGCATTCAAGGAACTATATTAGGGTGACGCATTCATGGAACTATATTAGTGTGATGCATTCATGGAACTATATTAGTGTGATGCATTCATGGAACTATATTAGTGTGATGCATTCATGGACCTATATTAGTGCGATGCATTCAAGGAACTTTAGTAGCGTGATGTGTTCATGAATCTTTAGTAGTGTGATGTGTTCATTGACCTTTAGTAGTGTGATGCATTCAAGGAACTATATTAGTGTGATGAATTCAAGGAACTATATTAGTGCGATGCATTCATGGACCTATATTAGTGTGATGCATTCATGGAACTATATTAGTGTGATGCATTCAAGGACCCAATATAGTAGTATGATGCATTCATGGACCTTTAGTAGTATGATGCATTCATGGAACAATATAGTAGTATGATGCATTCATGGAACAATATAGTAGTATGATGCATTCATGGAACTATATAGTAGTGTGATGCATTAATAAAGTGTGATGCATTCATGGAACTATATAGTGTAGATGCATTCATGGAACAATATTAGTAGATGACCATTCATGGACCTATAGTAGTGTGATGCATTCATGGACCTATAGTAGTGTGATGCATTCATGGAACAATATAGTAGTATGATGCATTCATGGAACAATATAGTAGTATGATGCATTCATGGAACAATATAGTAGTATGATGCATTCATGGAACAATATAGTAGTATGACGCATTCATGGAACAATATAGTAGTATATGCATTCATGGAACTATATAGTAGTATGTGATGCATTCATGGAACAATATAGTAGTATGACGCATTCATGGAACAATATAGTAGTATGATGCATTCATGGAACAATATAGTAGTATGATGCATTCATGGACCTATATTAGTGTGATGCATTCATGGAACAATATAGTAGTATGATGCATTCATGGAACAATATAGTATGATGCATTCATGGAACAATATAGTAGTATGATGCATTCATGGACCTATATTAGTGTGATGCATTCATGGAACAATATAGTAATATGATGCATTCATGGACCTATATTAGTGTGATGCATTCATGGAACAATATAGTAATATGATGCATTCATGAAATTAGAGTAACGTTTTCGTAGTCATCAACCTATAATCAGTGTGATGCGTTCACAAACCTTTAACAGTGCAATGTGTTAAAGGTTAAATGTATGCGAGTTAAACACAATAACACACACAGTAACACAAAGGTAACAAACATAGTAACGCGTACAGTAACAAACACTATGACACACATAGTAACAAAAACAGTAACACATACTGTAACAAACACTAGAACACACACAGTGACAAACACTAGAACACACAAAGTAACACACATAGTAACACACACAGGAACAAACACTATAACACACACAAACACTATAACACACAAAGTAACACACGCAGGAACAAACACTATAACACACATGGTAACGAACACAGTAACAAACACATAGTACAAGGACACACTAAAACTCACACAGCAACAATCATAGTAACACACACAGTGACACACACTATAACAAACACTATGACACACATAGTAACAAACACAGTAACACATACTGTAACAAACACTAGAACACAAACAGTAACAAACACATAGTATTACACACAGTAACACACACAGTAACAAACACACAGTGATACACACATAGTAAAACACACAGTGACACACAGTAACAAACAGTGAAACACACACACACACAACACACACACACACACACACACACACACACACATACACACAGTGAAACACACACAGTAACAAACACATAGTATTACACACAGTAACACACACACTAACAAACACACAGTGATACACACATAGTAAAACACACAGTGACACACACAGTAACAAACAGTGAAACACACACACACACAGTTACACACACACAACATGTCAGGTGAGCCACACCTCCTGCTGCCGTAAACACAACTAGTGTTCAGCACTTCAGGTGCGGGGGTGTCTGGGGGTCCCTGAGAGGAGGTCTCTGGTCTTTGTTCTACTTCCTGGTGTCACTGGTGTCAGTGGGTTCATCTCGAACCTCTTTCTACGCGTCAGAACAATGATGGACCTTCAGACGAGCCCGAGTTCTGATCGAACTGATCAACTTATTCACACACACGGTGTTTGTGTAAGAGTGTGTGTGTTTGTGTAAGTGTGTGTGTGTGTGTGTGCGTGAGTGTGTGTGTTTTCTCACCAACGACTCGCCCCTTGTGCTCCAGGCGGCGGGTGTCGGTGGCTCCTCCGCTCTCGGTGCCTGGTCCCCCGGAGCCATGTCTGTCCGGCGGATGTTGTCTTTGTTGTTGTTGTTGTTGTTGTTGTTGTTCTCGGGCCTTTGTCCTGCCGCCGCCGGCCCTCTCGCCCCCCGCGCACGGAGCCTCCCGGGGCTCCTGCAGCTGCAGGCGGATCCGGTGGTTCTCCTGCTCCTTCACGGCGGTCTCCAGCAGCAGCGCGTTCAGGCTGGAGCCCACAGTCCTGCTGATCTCCTGGACGGCGAGCTGGACGACCTGCTCCAGCACCGACTCCAGCTGGCCCTGGAAGAAGGAGATGTACACGGCCCCGTTCATGTTCTCATCCTGGGCCAGGAGCCCTCAGGGGCCTCGGGAGCCTCAGGAGCCTCAGGGTCCTCAGCCTCACCCGGGGGTCTCGTCGAAGGGGCTCGAGACAGTCGCTTCCTCCCGCGGCTCGCGTGCTCCAGAGACAGGACGGTCGAGATGGAAGCCGTAGTGTCGCGAGTAGACGCGCAAGCGCGCCCCTGCTTCCCTCCGCCCACATGTCCGTTTGCACAACACGCGTTCGCGCTCGTGCCCGCGCGGCGTCCGCCATTTTGTCTGGTGTCTGGGGAGCCTGTCGCCGACAGAGGGCGCCAGAGAGCGAGCTGTTTAAAAAAAAAAAGTGAACTTTTTGCACGTTTGTGGACCAACATCTGGACCGGTTCTGTCGCGACCCGAACCCGGGAGAAGTTCTGTCATTGATCCGTGAACACGTCATTCACGAGCAGCAGCTTTGTCGCTCTTTAAGTTCACTCCCAGATGCTGTTGTTTACAAGAATCTGAGGAAGTTCTTTTGGAGTGAGGGGTCTCTGTGGGGGGGGGAGCGGGTCCGCATAGAACAGCATGCCGCAGGACACAGACACTCCCCCGGAACGAGCGTGCGCGCGCCACCCGTACTTACGGTACCCGGAGGAGTCTGGCCGCTGACGTCACACAACTGCCGAGTCCCTCTTTTGTTGCAGGGATACGAACACACGAGTGGACACGAGTGGACACGAGCGGAGCCGAGAGTACCCGAAGAGAATAAATGAATAAAAATATACATTTCTAATATTTGAACGCGTGACAGGATTCATTGTTATCATCAAACAACCTTTCACTGGAGATTATAAAATGACAAATTAAATTCCAGGGGGCGGGTCTAGTCACGCGGTGAAGGGGGCGGGGCTTATGTGAGACGTCAGCTGTCAATCACCCCCACATCCATGACTCATTAGCTGCATATTTTTACTTGATTTCTCCGCCAAATATTGAAGTCACGTGGTGTGGTCATAGCTGACTGAGTGACACGCGCCCCTCCCCCCCACGCACACCTTTAAACCTCTTTGAGGGGGGGGGGGTCATGGAGGGGGAGGTGGCTTCCACGCCTGCGCGATACCTCTCCATCCCCGCTGCATCCCCCCCTCTTTTTCTGCAGCATCAGTACCACCCTCCCCCTCCCCCGCCCCTCGCGCCCGCCCTCCCCCACTCTCTCTCGCCGTCGGTCGGTTCTGCCGGGCTGCTGCTGCTGCTGCTGCTGCTGCGGGGCCACAACTGACCGCGACCAGGAGGACGAGCCAGAACCGCCAGAACCGCCGGGGCCGCACACGACCGAGCCGAGCGAGCGCGGAACCTGCGGGTGGGTTGCGACCAGGGCGCGAGATCCAGCAGAAGGCGGAGACTTCATCCTCATCATCATCATCATCATCATCCTCCTCCATCTCTGCCGCGGCGAGGAAGCGACGGATCCGGAGCCCGAGACCAGGACCGAGCCTCTCCCCCCGGACCCAGTGTTCAGGCACCCCAGCGCGGACGCACCATGAAGGACCGTACCGCGGAACTGCGAAGCGTAAGTGGATCTGCTCCTCACCCCTGCACCCCTGCACCCCCCACACCCTCCGCTCGCGCGGCCTTGTCGCTCGTGCGCCGCAGCGGCGGATCTTCTGTGCATACAGAGCATCCGCCGCAGTACTCGGAGGAAACCGACGCTGTGATTGACGGGTGATCGTGTGAGTGATCGTGAACGGCGGGTCTGCGGTTGGAGGTCATCACCCCCCCTCTCTCTCCATCACCCCCCCCCCCTCTCTCTCCATCACCCCCCTCTCTCTCCATCACCCCCTCTCTCTCCATCACCCCCTCCTCGTTCGACAGTCAGAGCGCGTTTGTTCGTCGCAGAGGCCCGAGCCTCGACCAGAACCTCGCGTGCGCGTTCATGCTCGCCCGCGGTGATGGAGGACGCGGGGTGTGGGAGGGAGGCAGGGGGAGGCAGGGGGAGGCAGGGGGAGGCAGGGGAGGCAGGGGGGAGGAGGCTGGAGGGACGAGGCTCGGGGGGGGAGAGGCTTTTTTTCTCGAGGCCGCAGTAGCGTCGCCTCCCTTCAGGAGCTGCGGTGAAGACCTGAGGTTCTGCTCGGTAGTAGAGTCAGTGTGTGATGGGGGTGTGTGTGTGTGTGTGTGTGTGGGGGGGTCACTCTAGCCTCACCCATTTTTATGAGCGTCCAGCTCGGGCGGGTAGAACCGGGTCTGGCGTGTGGAGCGATGTGGGTTCAGTCCGGTTCAGCTGATCTCAGGACGTGAGATGTGATCGATGTCGGATCAATACATGGATGTTTGTTGCAGCAAAACACCTGAAACACACACACACACACCCCCATCACACACACACACACACACACACACACACACACACACACACACACACACACACACAAGCGCTCATTCCTCCAGTGGTTTCATCCATTTATTATCCGTCAATCAAATGTCTTCATGAGCAGCTGATCAATGAGTCATGTGACCTGCTGTCCCAGCTGCAGACACACACACACACACACACACACACACACACACACACACACTCTTATGAAGTGACCCGAGAGCAAGCAGTGGAGTTACGCTGCAGGTGTGTGTTTATCTGTGTGTGTGTGTGTGAAGGTCGAGTCTTCATGACCAGCAGCTCAGTGGAGGTCACACACACATGCTCGTCTTTACACACACACACACACACACACACATGCTCGTCTGTACACACACACACACACACACTCAGACACACGCACACACACACTGGTGTGAGACCCTGGACCTCTTTAGAGAAGCTCTAGTCTGAGGCTCTGAGTGCGTCCTGGAGTCTTTCGTGTCATGGTGACACACACACACACACACACACACACACACACACACACACACACACACACACACACACACACACACACACACACACACACACACCTGTGTGAGCTGCTCCTGGACCACCATGACAGCAGCAACTGTCACTTCCTTCCCAGAGAAACTGGAAGTATGGTTTGGAAGAGAGACAGATGGGCTTTATGCAGCGCCAGAGACCCCAGTGGATTGTGGGTAACACAGCTTGCTCTTGGCATAACATACACAAGCTTTCTACAGCCAGGAGTAGTTTGTGTTCTGTTGGTCCACGTCTTCTGCTGATGATGAAATGAAAAGTTCTGCTAGTTATCTCCCTCACTTCCTCCCTTGCTTCCTCCCTTACTTCCTCCCTTACTTCCTCCCTTACTTCCTCCCTTACTTCCTCTCTTACTTCCTACCTCACTTCATCCCTTACTTCTTCTCTTACTTCCTACCTTACTTCCTCCCTTACTTCCTCCCTTACTTCCTCTCTTACTTCCTACCTCACTTCATCCCTTACTTCCTCTCTTACTTCCTACCTCACTTCCTCCCTTACTTCCTCTCTTACTTCCTACCTCACTTCATCCCTTACTTCCTCTCTTACTTCCTACCTTACTTCCTCCCTTACTTCCTCTCTTACTTCCTACCTCACTTCCTCCCTTACTTCCTCTCTTACTTCCTACCTCACTTCATCCCTTACTTCCTACCTCACTACCTTTCTCACTTCCTCTCTTATTCCATAATTACCTATTCTCTTACTTCCTCCTTCACTTCCTCTCTCACTTCCTCCATCACTTCCCTTCTCACCTCCTCTCTTATTCCTTACTTACATCTTCTCATATTTCCTATCTCAAATCCACTTTTACTTCTTCTCTCACTCCTCCCTCTCTTCCTCCATCACTTTCGTCCTCACTTCCTGCCTTTCTCACTTCCTCTTTTACCTCCTCCATCACTTCCTCTCTTACTTCCTCTCTCAAAGCCACTCTTGCTTCCTTCCTCACTTCCTCTCCTACCTCCTCTCTTACTTCCTATCTTACCTCTTCTCTTACTTCCTCTCTCAAATCCCCTCTTACTTATTCACTCTCCTCCTCCATCCCTTTCTATCTCACAACTTTTCTACCTTCCTCCCTTAATTCCTCGCTCACTTTCTCTCTTACCTTCCCTCACTTCCTCCCTAACTTCCTCTCTTCATTCCCCATCACTTCCTCTCTGATCTCCTGTCACCCCTCCCTCTTTTTCTCCTTCACCTCCTCTCTCCATTCCTTCCCCACTTCCTCTCCCATCTCCTTCTTAAACCTCTTCACTTTTCCCCTCAATTTCTCTCTCACCTCCTCACTTTCTTACCCTCCCATTTTTCTCCCTCACTTCCTTTCTGACTTTGTCTCTCACTTCCACCCTTGCCTTCTTCTTCACTTCCTCTCTCCATTCCTCCCTCACTTTTTCTTTCACATCCACCCTACCATTCTTCTAAAAATGTTGCCTTTAAATCCCTCTTTCCATTTCTCCCTCACCTCCTTTCTATCTTACTACTTCTCCACCTTCCTCCCTCTCTTAATCTCTGACCTCCTCTCCTACCACCTCCCTTCCATTATTCTTCACTTCCTCTCTCCATTCCTCCCCAACTTCCTCTTCCATTTCCCCTTCCAATCCTTCATCACCCCTTACCACCTTCCTCACTAGCTCTTTTCCTTCCTTCCTCACATGATCCGTAAGTTCCTTTGTCCTCCTTAACCTCCTTCATCTCTACCTTCTTCATTCACTTCCTCTCTTCTCCTCTCTCCTCCTTCGCCCCCCCTTTAATTTGTACTTCCTCCCTTATTTACCTTCTCCCTCACTCCCTCTGACATGTCCTCGCTCGCGTCCTCCCTCCCTTCGGCCCTTAATTCCTCTCACCTCACTTCCTTGCCCACTGAGACGACATTAAGTGTCCTGACCCGGCTCGTCCTCTCCTTCGTGTCTTTGTGTCGTCGTCTGAATCCTCCCTTTCATCTGCTCCGTCTTTCCATTCTTCTCCGTCCCTTTCGTCTCCATCTCCTCTTTCTTCTTCTCTTCCTTCCGATGATGGACAGAACTGTTGCGACAAACGTTGACGTTGTGAACCCGGTTGTGTGTTTCAGGCGAAAGACAGCGACGATGACGAGGAGGTGGTCCAGGTGGATCGGGACCACTTCATGGACGAGTTCTTCGAGCAGGTGAGGTCAGGAGGTCGCGAGGTCAGGAGGCTCACGCTGATGATGTCACGCCCGTGCAGGTGGAGGAGATCCGCGGCTGCATAGAGAAGCTGTCGGAGGATGTGGAGCAGGTGAAGAAGCAGCACAGCGCCATCTTGGCGGCGCCGAACCCCGATGAGAGTGAGAGCCCCGACTAGCCTGGCGCCTCCGTCACGAGGCCCCGCAGCCGTGCATGACCGTCATCTTCTGTTCGCTTCTCCTGCACCTTCTGCACCTTCTGCCTCCTCATTCTCTTCCTCCTCCTCCTCCTCCATCTTCCTTCTCTGTCCGTGTTGCATGCTGACGTTCTTCTTTTACTGAAGTGACTGATGACACGTGAGTTCTTTTATCGATACCTTCTTCTACGTTTTCTATCTTTGGTCTTCTTCTCTCGTTTCTACCTGGCGATCCAGCACTAGCCTGGACTTTTAGTCATTTTAGGAAGTGCATCAGTGTTTGTGGACACGGACGATGATGGCCGTGGTCGCCGTGACAACCCTGCTTGTTGTTTCAGAGACCAAACAGGAGCTGGAGGACTTGACGGCCGACATCAAGAAGACAGCCAATAAAGTCCGCTCCAAGTTAAAAGGTGAGATCGGAGGAGAGGCCGAGTCGTGGCGGGACTTTTTCTGATGTTGCGTCTCTTTCCTGCAGCGATCGAGCAAAGCATCGAGCAAGAGGAAGGTCTCAACAGATCCTCCGCAGACCTGCGCATCCGCAAGACACAGGTCTGTCTCCCAGCTAGTCTCTAGTCTCTCGGTGTGTCTCTAGTCTCTCAGTGTGTCTCTAGTCTCTCGGTGTGTCTCTAGTCTCTCAGTGTGTCTCTAGTCTCTCGGTGTGTCTCTAGTCTCTCAGTGTGTCTCTAGTCTCTCAGTGTGTCTCTAGTCTCTCAGTGTGTCTCTAGTCTCTCAGTGTGTCTCTAGTCTCTCAGTGTGTCTCTAGTCTCTCAGTGTGTCTCTAGTCTCTCAGTGTGTCTCTTTCTCAGTGTGTCTCTAGTCTCTCAGTGTGTCTCTAGTCTTCAGTGTCTCAGTGTGTCTCTAGTCTCTCAGTGTGTCTCTAGTCTCTCAGTGTGTCTCTAGTCTCTCAGTGTGTCTCTAGTCTCTAAGTGTCTCTAGTTCTCTGTGTGTCTCTAGTCTCTCAGTGTGTCTCTAGTCTCTCAGTGTGTCTCTAGTCTCTCAGTGTGTCTCTAGTCTCTCAGTGTGTCTCTAGTCTCTCAGTGTGTCTCTAGTCTCTCAGTGTGTCTCTAGTCTCTCAGTGTGTCTCTAGTCTCTCAGTGTGTCTCTAGTCTCTCAGTGTGTCTCTAGTCTCTCAGTGTGTCTCTAGTCTCTCAGTGTGTCTCTAGTCTCTCAGTGTGTCTCTAGTCTCTCAGTGTGTCTCTAGTCTCTCAGTGTGTCTCTAGTCTCTCAGTGTGTCTCTAGTATCTCAGTGTGTCTTGTTGTGTCTCAAGTGTCTCAGTGTGTCTCTAGTCTCTCAGTGTGTCTCTAGTCTCTCAGTGTGTCTCTAGTCTCTCGTCTCGTTGTGTCTTCAGTGTCTCTCTAGTCTCTCAGTGTGTCTCTAGTCTCTCAGTGTGTCTCTAGTCTCTCAGTGTGTCTCTAGTCTCTCAGTGTGTCTCTAGTCTCTCAGTGTGTCTCTAGTGTCTCAGTTTGTCTCTAGTCTCTCAGTGTGTCTCTAGTCTCTCAGTGTGTCTCTAGTCTTTAAGTGTGTCTCTAGTCTCTTAGTGTGTCTCTAGTCTCTCAGTGTGTCTCTAGTCTCTCAGTGTGTCTCTAGTCTCTTGTTGTGTCTCTAGTCTCTCAGTGTGTCTCTAGTCTCTCAGTGTGTCTCTAGTCTCTCAGTGTGTCTCTAGTCTCTCAGTGTGTCTTGTTGTGTCTCAAGTCTCTCAGTGTGTCTCTAGTCTCTCAGTGTGTCTCTAGTCTCTCAGTGTGTCTCTAGTCTCTCAGTGTGTCTCTAGTCTCTTGTTGTGTCTCTAGTCTCTCAGTGTGTCTCTAGTCTCTCAGTGTGTCTCTAGTCTCTCAGTGTGTCTCTAGTTCTCTCTCAGTCTCTCAGTGTGTCTCTGTGTCTCGTCTCAGTGTCTCTAGTGTGTCTCTAGTCTCTCAGTGTGTCTCTAGTCTCTCAGTGTGTCTCTAGTCTCTCAGTGTGTCTCCGTAGTCTCTCAGTGTTTGTCTCTAGTCTCTCAGTGTGTCTCTTAGCTTCTCAGTTTGTCTCTAGTCTCTCAGTGTGTCTCTAGTCTCTCAGTGTGTCTCTAGTCTCGTGTCTCTTAGTGTCTCAGTGTGTCTCTAGTCTCTCAGTGTGTGTCTTGTTGTGTCTCTAGTCTCTCAGTGTGTCTCTAGTCTCTCAGTGTGTCTCTAGTCTCTTGTTGTGTCTCTAGTCTTTTGTGTGTCTCTAGTCTCTCAGTGTGTCTCTAGTTGTTTCTTTCTTAGTCTCTCAGTGTGTCTCTAGTCTCTCAGTGTGTCTCTAGTCTCTCAGTGTGTCTCTAGTGTCTCAGTGTGTCTCTAGTCTCTCGGTGTGTCTTGTTGTGTCTCAGTGTGTCTCGAGTGTCTCAGTTTGTCTCTAGTCTCTCAGTGTGTCTCTAGTCTTTAAGTTTGACTCTAGTCTTTTGTTGTGTCTCTAGTCTCTCTAGTCTCTCAGTTTGTCTCTAGTGTCTCAGTGTGTCTCTAGTCTCTTAGTTGTGTCTCTAGTCTCTTGTGTGTCTCTTGTTGTGTCTCTAGTCTCTCAGTGTGTGTCCTAGTCTAGTCTCAGTGTGTCTCTAGTCTCTTGTTGTGTCTCTAGTCTCTTGTTGTGACTCTAGTCTCTCAGTGTGTCTCTAGTCTCTCAGTGTGTCTCTCTGTTGTGTCTCTAGTCTGGGGGGGGCCTGTGCGCTCTCTGAGTCTCCCAGTGTGTCTCTAGTTTCTCAGTGTCTCTAGTCTTTTGTTCTGTCTCTAGTCTCTCAGTGTGTCTCTAGTTTATCAGTGTCTCTAGTCTCTCAGTGTGTCTAGTCTCTTGTTGTGTCTCTAGTCTCTCAGTGTGTCTCTAGTCTCTAGTTGTGTCTCTAGTCTCTCAGTGTGTCTCTAGTCTCTCTAGTGTCTCAGTGTGTCTCTAGTCTCTCGTGTCTCTAGTCTCTCAGTGTGTCTCTAGTTTTCTCTCTTGTTGTGTCTCTAGTCTCTCAGTGTGTCTCTAGTCTCTCAGTCTTATGTGTCTCCTAGTCTTTAAGTGTGTCTCTTTTCAGTCGGTGGTCTCTAGTCTCTCAGTGTGTCTCTAGTCTCTTAGTTTGTCTCTAGTCTCTCTGTGTGTTTGTTGTCTTTTCATGTCCTTATTTTGTCTATCAAGTCTGTCATTTTGTCTGTAGCCTCTCATTTTGTCTCTTGTCTCTTGGTGTGTCTCTAGTCTACATGTGTGTCTTGTCTGTGTGTGTCTCTTGTCTCTTGGTGTGTCTCTAGTCTATCAAGTCTGTCTTTTTGTCTCTAGTCTCTCAGTGTGTCTCTAATCTTGTCTCTATAGTTTGAAAAGTGTCTCAATGTCTCTCATGTCCCTCACTGCGTCTCAAATCTTTGTTCGTGACTCTCAGTGTCTCCCAAATCTTTGTCCCGAGTGTCCCTCGAGTCTTCCTTGAATGGACATGTTTTGACTCAGACTCTCCCCTCAGCACTCGACTCTGTCCCGCAAGTTTGTGGAGGTGATGACCGAGTACAACACCACGCAGTCCAAGTACCGAGACAGATGCAAGGACAGGATCCAGAGACAGCTGGAGATCAGTGAGCGACACACCTACACACACACACACACACACACACAGACACACACTCTGACATGTGCGTCTGTGTCTCCGCAGCCGGACGGACCACCACCAACGAGGAGCTGGAGGACATGCTGGAAAGCGGCAAACTGGCCATCTTCACAGATGATGTAAGCTCAGCCCCCCCGACCTGCCGGGTCGGATCAGAACCGCTCTGCTGTTGTGTCGCCGCAGTCGGCAGAGCGGCCACCAGGGGGCGCTGGCACATCCAGTGAACACGGCCGTTAGTCACGTGGTCGTTGAAAAAAAAAACCTCTGCTCTTATCGTGAAGGAGCCGCCATTGTTGTCCACTCCTTCACAATAAAAGCATCCATTCACTCTTATTGTGAAAGCATTTCATCAGGTTCTCTCTTCTTGTGACGCCTCCAGATCAAGATGGACTCTCAGATGACCAAACAAGCTCTGAACGAGATCGAGACCCGACACACCGAGATCATCAAGCTGGAGAACAGCATCCGCGAGCTGCACGACATGTTCGTGGACATGGCCATGCTGGTGGAGAGCCAGGTATGTCCCGTGGCTTCCGGTCCCGGACCTTCCTGACGTCCTTTTTCTTGGTGTTCCCCAGGGCGAGATGATCGACAGAATCGAGTACAACGTAGAGCACTCGGTGGACTACGTGGAGCGCGCCGTGTCCGACACCAAGAAGGCAGTCAAGTACCAGAGTCAGGCCCGCAAGGTTGGCGTCCACCCAGACCTTTGGACCAGAACCCCTTTGGAGTCTCCAGCTTAACCCACTTCCTTTTTGGTCTGCTCTCCTCTGCAGAAGAAGATCATGATCATCATCTGCTGCGTCATCCTGGGCGTCGTGCTAGCATCGACCATCGGCGGCACGCTGGGCTTCTGAGATGCTCCGCCCCCCAAACCCCCCGCCGTGACGCCGACGCGACCGACAGCCAGCAGATAAACACGACGACGATGACACAAAAAACTTGAAATCCAAATGCAAGACAGAAAAAAATCCACCAGGCAGAAATAATCGATCCAGAGCCTCCGCGGGGTTTCGTCCCGAAACAAACAAAAAAAACAAACCCGTAGGAAACGTGATCACAGCTGACAAAACATGATGACATCAATAGTCCTAAAATATTACCCAAACTTCCGCGTTGTTTTTTGATTTTAAGGTTTTTATGTGTTGGGACATGTGACCTCATCAGAGGGGCGGAGTTCAGGCAGGGCGATAATGTCCGAGGGACGCGACCCCCCAACCCGGCTAGATCATCTGGTGGGTCCGGCGGAGGGGCAGACCGATACTCGTTTTAGTCGGCCGATAAGATCAGGTAGACTCGCTGACACGCCCCCTACACCCGAGGACAGCCAAGAGACGTTTCCATGACAACGATTTGCCCCCCGTATCACCACAACCGTGCAACCAAAGAGCAGGGGGAGGGGCCTCGCCGTCAGACAGGTGAGGCGGACTGTCAATCTATGCAGCTTAGAGGTCATCAAGCCCCGCCCCCCTCACGCGAGACTACCGATGAGAACGCCGATAACGTCGGTCGCCATGGCGGGAACGCGTTCGTAGATTTCGAGACGTCGTCTCTTAACTTTCACAAAATCGGACAAAGAAGCGTTACAATGACATCATCACTTTCCCAAACAGACCGTTTGAGCAACATGTCATCTGGGCCGACCTTTTATCATGTCCGTGTGCGTCATATCATGCTAGCTCCCCCTTAGCGCCATCTACTCAGCACTTTGTTTGTTACAAAGAAGCGGCTGCTGGCCGACGATTCGTAAAAGGAAGTAATTTGATCTCCGAGTCAAGTCTTTTCAGCTTTGATACCCGTGGTAGTTGGCGGGCGAGTCATTTGTGAGACGAACCAGCACGTTTCGATCAATACTTGAAGAAGCGTTAGCATCACCGGAAACGGTTGGAAGCGCCGGAGCTTCCGTGAGTTGGTGGCGAGGCGCGTTTAGCACGAAAGCAAACCTACGTTAGAACATCGTTTGTCGGCTCGATGATACGGAGCTCGGCCTGTTGAGAGCCGCGCTAGCAACACCGGAATTGTTAGCAAACAAACTCGAGACTTTTGTCGTCACTTCAGCAATAAAGTCTGTTTTATCAAACTAGTTTGGCTAGCAGTAGGCTGGTTAGCTAAAGGACACGCGATGGGATAGTCGTGGCTTTTTGACGCCGCCGTGTAAATATATCGGAAATCATCCTGAAAGCATTCGTGGGATCGATGTGACCGACTTGAACTGCTACGCTAATGCTAGTCACGAGCCGACGCGCAGCTCTGAGGCCTCCGGAAGTCGCGCTAATATCTCTGTTGCAATTGAGCCAGTTTTCTCTGAACCGTCGTCGTTAGCGCTGTTAGCTGTTGATGTCAACTCCTGATGACAAATATGTCTCCATTTTTTTCCTGAAAACCAAAACAAGTGTTTGTTCGCCAAAGTCAGACTCCCTTCAAGACCCCCCGGGTTTTTTCACACTTGTTTTCTACCGAGTCATGATTAGCGCTCTACGTGTTCTTAGACTCTTGTACAAACTGGTCGTCTTCTCGCCCGCGTGCTCGTGTCAGGACTTCTTTTTCCCAGAGTGCCCCACCTTTTACATGGACATTAAGATTGACGTGTGCTGGTGTGTCGTCACTTGCGAAAACTGTTTTCCGATCTTCGGCGATGTTGCCCCCCCCCCGCCACCAGCCATTTTGTCCCCCTAGTCATCGACCATTGTGAACCATGTGACCAATGTTAGCCTGATGATTTGCTCCCGTCCTGATGTTGTCGTTTAGTTTGTGATGGTGAGCAGGCCCCGCCCCCTGTGGACTGTAATAATAATAATAATAATAATAACGGCATGCAGAAGTTTGCATGAAGGTGTTTCGTCTGACCCCGCCCACATCCTGCACTTTACTGTCCACAAGTGTTAGCACGTTAGCTAACAAACTATTTTTTTAACAAATAGGTTCTGTTATCGAGAGTAACCGAGGTTCCCCCACACCCCCCCGCCCCCGCATCACTGACCTCCGACGCTAGGTTAGCCATCGCTACGTCCGTTAGCTCCCACGATTTTGTCCGTACCGTACGTTGCTCTGCCTCTCGACTCTTCATACGAAATATTTATTGTTTTTTCGTGCGTCGCCATCGATTCTCCGACGACCCCCGATCGCTGCTCCTTAAAGTTCAAACCAAAGCGTTTTAGCCTCGCCCGCCGCTAACGATAAAGAGCACAACACAGTTTCTGTTTACACCGATGTGAACCCCTCGCCAACTTCCTTCTCCCACTGCATGCTGGTCAATCTGTCAATATCTGACTCCGCCTCTGTGACGGCCCCTCCCCTCACTGACTTCGGTATCCCAATAGGAATCATCTGATAATATCGTTTAACACCTAAAAGGATTTTTCAAAGACGAACATCGGGAATGTGGCGCTGGTTAGCGGTGAGCGCTAACAGTCGTTCCCGTCCATGAAACGAGTGAGACAAGTTTTGAAGTTTGGGGCCAAAAAAAATGTCATTTAAAGATTGTTTTCATTTTGTAAACTGGCAGCGACATCAGCAGAAGAGCGTCGGTCTTCCTCGTTTGTTTTCACAAACCCTCGGACGATGAAACTGTGTTTTTGTCTTCCGCGAAAAACCCTCGAAAATACCAAAACGCGTCCAGGTCCCTACTGACTTCACCACACGACTGCGCCGACTCTTTTTCTCCAGTATTTGGTTTACATCAGTGTTTTTCGGGCTGTTGGAAGAGTTAGGGGAGGGGCCGAGTGTTCTCAGCCTATCAGAGAGTCTGTATCATTATTGTTATTATTATTAGCATCAGCGGAAATGCAGTTATGAAGATTTTTGCAGAAATTGCGACGGAGGACTGAACGCGATGATCCGACGATAATAGCAATGATTCCATGACATAGTAACGGTGAATATCGATTGCTCGCAATTTTGTCAAAACTGATACTTTGTGTTTTGTAATTATTGTAAATAACCCAGAGAAAAAAATGACTTGCATGTCTACGTATAAATCTACTGAGATATCGGATCCCGTCAAAGTTCCCCCGCAAGGGCCCGATCCTCGTCAGATTCCTCCCGGCCCGACGCAAGACTCCGCCTCCACGGCTACCGTCCACAGAGAGAAACAGAAACCTAGCTTCTCGCGTCTTCGTCCGTCATTATCCGACCAACGCACGAGCTCCCCGGGACACAAAAAAAACATGTCTTTTTGTGTCCCGGGAGCTCGTGGAGTCAACGCCACCAGCATGCTGCCGTCCATCACCTCCGTCCCAGAGGCGCCACCCACTGGTCCTCTGATGAAAGTGCTTCCCTCCATCTTAGGATAACTGGCTTCGCGCCAGGCCACGCCCACTTTCTGTCAGTTTCTTCTTCTCTCTGTTGGACCGGCAAACCAGTTCCCACGACGAGCTGTGCCCCGCTAGCACGTTAGCACGACCCAAATTTAGGATTTGATCGTCAGAGCCGCCATCAAAGTTTCTCAGATTCTGGGAAAAGCACAGAGGATTTGACCCCCAGAGGACACGCCGTTGAACCCTGACCCAGGTTGCCTGTACGATTCCCCACTGTGTTAGGCGGTTTTTCCCAGATCCCCCCCGACCTGTCCTCGAACCGTCCGGTGTTCTGGACCTGGCATCTTGGAAAAAGGCTGGAACTTTGCCGGAGTCTGACGAGGACGTGGTTCTGCGGACGCGACTTTGACCGGAAATGCAACTTGTGTCCCGTTTCTTTTGTGTGTGTGTATGTGTGTGTGTAGCGTAATGTAAAAGCGATCTGTCCCCCCCCCTCCCCCCGCCCACTCTTAAACAGCACCCCCTCTCTGCCCCCCCCTCGTACTGCTGTTGGCTGTTCTGTTTAGTTCATGTGACGTGCCAGTATTCCCCCCGAAACCCCCGGATCTTTAAGATGACAACTCTATGCAGATGCGTCTTTTATAAATGTGTCGAGATTTTATTTCAATAAAAACTTGGAAAAAAAAAACAAACCCTGACAGACATAACGAAACGATTAAAAAAAAAAAAATGAATAAAGAAGCGGATTGTTCAGTGTAAGACGACTCTGTTCTTCACCAACACACACTGCAGGGGAAAACTGCTGAGCATGGGGAGGGTCAAAGGTCAAGGCAAGACCGTGGAAACTCCTTAGAGAGCGAGAAAGAAGTTGCTTCGTCAGGCGGCGAGGGATTAGAAGGATGAAGGCCACAAGCCACTTATTTTTGAAGAAGCATCACTGCTGAGAAGAACCTCTTTGATCCGGGACCGAAAAGACAAACCTGTGCCTGGAACTTGTCCTGAATATTTCTATTTTTTAAGAAAAAAATCATCGTCCGTCCGTCATTAGATGGAGACCAACAACCGTCGTAGCTCCTTCCTGAACCGAGCCCAGAGAACTGGTCGAACAGTTCAAAAGGCCAACAAAAAGCAACCACGAAACAAACGTCTTGAGCCGAGCATCAGCCGTTTTTTTTATTTTCAGGTTAAATGATCGAGTTTAGAAACAAATTATCAAAACAGAGTTTATAAAAGTGAGCAGCGTTACAGGACGCAAACAAACAAACCGTTACATTTTTTTCTCTTCTAAAAGCTACTTGAAATGCAGAAGGGGGTGGAGCCAGAGCTCGACACGTTCTAGATCACATGACTGCTACGTGACATCACTGCACGCCGATAAAGTCGCTCGGATATGGACACAGTCACGAGAAGAACGTTAAATAAATATAAGAGGTAACTAGGGGGGGGGGGGGGCACAGGTGCATGATCTGAAGGTCACGCGTGGGGGGGGGGGTTGGGGGTGGGCAGGGGTGACATCAACACACCTACAAGCGTCGCCGTGACGACAGTCTTTTCTAGGATAAAGACGATCGCTCTCTTACAAAAACAGGAAGAGGAGAGGATACAGACGAAACCATTTACATGTGATGACATCATCGGACCAATCGCTGCATCACATGTACAAACCCCGGCAGTCGGTCCAGATGTCTGCTGAGTGGATGTCTTGAAGGGCCACTGGTGGGAACCCTCTCTCATAAAACAGTCCAACTGTGTAGTGTGCAAGCGTTTGTGTCGCAGAGGTCCAAGAAGTCTCGTCGGGGGGGCCTCAGGGGGGCCTCAGGGGGGCGAGAACTGTAAACGTCGAAGATGGTGAAGCTGCGGCCGAGTCCGTAAGTGTGACACCCACCGTGGTCGTGAAATAAAAGGTTACAAACATGGCCGAAAGGCCACGAGAGCACTGGTGTGAGAGAAGGTGACGAAGCCGTCGGCGAGTCCTACACGTGGACGTCACAGAGTCCCGGGTTTTCCCCGTCCAGATTTTGGAGAAGACGATGTGCAGATGTGCTTCACGAGTTCATGAAGCGCTCAAAGTCCACACCTGACTTGAGGAAGTAACTCCAGGACCGGGGGGGGGAAAACAGCCCTGGATGGGTCCAACACTAGTTCAGCCTCGTAACAAAGACCTCTTAAATCAAAGTATTCACCTCATACATAAGGTCCTCCTGACATGCTAAGAAAGTTAGGTCCAGCCACGCCGTGCACCGGGGTCCCCGTAGAGCCGCCGCCCCAGTGCACTTTCATGTGGTGACGCAGGTTGGACCGCGAGGAGAAGCGCTTGTCGCACTGCGAGCAGGTGAACGGCTTCTCTTTGGTGTGGATGCGTCGGTGGCAGATCAACTGCGTGGAGACCCGGAAGGACTTTCCACATTCCGGACACTGGTAGCGTTTAGGCTCCGTATGTATGCGTCGGTGGTTCTTCAGGGACATCAGGTTAGGGAACTCCTTTTGACAAGAGCTGCAGAAATAGGTCCCAGTCTTGTGGCTGTTTTTGTGGTTGAGCAGGGAGCTGGCGTGGCGGTAGGACCGTCCGCACTGGTCACATACGTGGGTCTTCAGCACAGAGTCGCGTCGTCCTTTGACCAAATCGCCAGGGTGGAGTCCCTGCTCCTGCATCAGAGTGAAATCTAGACCGGACCCCCAGCCTAGCTCGTGGGAGCTCCCTGGACGGGCCTGCAGGGTTCTGGGTGGGCGGGGCTGCGGTGCCTCCCCGTGGCTGATCTCCATGTGAAGTCTGAAGCTGGCGTACGTGGGAAAGGAGCGCTGGCAGGAACGGCACGTCAACTCCCGCTGCTTCTGGTGAACTCGGCGATGGTTGTACAGCTGCGACGCGACGCGGAAGGCCTTCCCGCAGTCGTGGCACCTGTGGCGGCGTGTCTCGGAGTGGATGCGACGGTGGTTCTTGAGGGCGAGCAGGTTGGAGTAGGTCTTGAGGCACACGGCGCAGTGGTAGATGCCGACGGTGTGGGTGTTCTTGTGGTTGAGGAGGGAGCTGGCGTGACGGTAGGAGCGACCGCACTGGTCACACCTGTGCAGGGGCGAGCAAGAGAGAGAGAGAACGTTAACACCCGAGATTCAGTCAACATCAGAGTCCATTCAGAATCAGGACTTTCAATTGGTACAGGTATATGATCTTAAATCCGGCTTAAGTTGAAAACATTTTGAAAATGTCGGGGGCGTATCTGCTGCTGGCTGCACCGCACACACACGACTATTCGTCTTTGAGCAAATCTCAAGTTCATAGATGAAAAGAGGTGGCGGGTGTTACCCTGGTGTGCAGCACAACAAGCTGCAAATACTCCCAACCCCAGACCTGGACAAACATGGCAACAACAACATGACACATCCTGTATATGTGTGCGTGAGTATGTGCGTGAAATGTGGGCAGACGGGAAGTAAACAGGGAGGACTTATCTGATCTCGCCACTAATTCAATTTGTCCAAACTTCAGAAAAATCCGAATTCCGGCACGCGTACGGTCCCAAGGAAGCCGGATTGGAGATCATATACCTGGAATAGACATGAGACTAAAATTTATATCCTCCAGTTTGACAATTTGTCCAGATCAAGATTAAAAGCCAGAGGACTCACGTGTAGCGACACTCATCGCCCTCTGCTGGTGCAGCCGGGGTCTTCCTCCTCGCCTCCATGCCCACCTGATTCTCCCCGCAGCGGTGACGGGCCAAGCCGGACCTTCCCTGGAAGCTCTTTCCGCACGTGGGGCAGCCAAAGGGCGTGGCCCCCTCTTCGTGCACCTTCTGGTGATTTCGTAGGAAGCGGGCGAGGCGGAAGGCTTTTCCACACGTGTGGCATATGTGCTTCTTGCGTTGCGTGTGTATGCGCATGTGGTTGCGAAGTGCCATGTAGTTAGTGTACGGTTTATCGCAGAAGTTGCAGCGGAAGTTTCCAGTCTTGTGTGTGTGTTTGTGGTTCAACAGCGAGCTGGCATGTTTGTACGCGCAGCTGCAAAGGTCACAGGCGTAGGGTCGCTCGTCCGAGTCCAGGTCTACGGAACTCCTGTCCATGTTGATGGTGGTGGAGCTGCTGGTCGCCGAGGACGACGGCAGGTGCTGAGCCGGGCAGTCGTGGCTTGCCAGTTCCTCTGCTGTAGCGAAGCCTTCGCAGCAACCATCGCACTCAAAGTCCATTTGGGCTCCGGGACCTTGAGGGCCCTTGCAAAGCCCGGCGGTCGTGTGAGTGGCGAGCTGGCGCTGTGTGCGGAAGCCCTTGCCACACTCCTGACAGTTGTGCTTCTTTTGGGCAAAGTGCAGCCGCAGATGGTTCTTCATGGCCAGCCGGTTGGGGTAGGTAGAGTTGCACACATTGCAGTGGTACTCACCTATCTTGTGCAGGTTCTTGTGGTTGGCCAGGCTCCCAGCGTGACGGTAGGTCTTGCCACATTCTTCACAGGAAAAAGGTCGCCGGCCAGATTCTGACGGATCAAACTTCTGGGGTCTGGACGTACCGGCAGAGGAGTATGGTTTCTTGAACCCCTGTTGGTACTTGGCCCCCATCATCGGACCCTTTGAGGACTCCCCCCTCATTGCTTGCATTTGAGATGGTCCAGGCTGCTGGAACCGTGCGCCGTTCGTTCCAGTTCGAACGAGACCTTTTGCCCTGTGTTCTTCGTGCAGCCGCAGGTGGTTGATCAGTTGTTTCTGGATCTTAAAGGCTTTTCCACATTCTTCACACTTGTGCCTGCAGAGAGACCCAAGCAGGTAAGTCTATGTAACCGGCTCAACGGGCGGATGCAAACTGGGACAAAGGGAAGTTCTGAGAAAAATCAGTGAAAATGGCAGCTACTCATGAAAGAATGTTACCAGTAGCCTCTAGCTCTTTGAATCATGACTTGAATTATTGCTAGAAGAGATTATAGATAAACAATGCAAGGATATACAAAACACATTTTCCTGACGACACTGTAACACTCGTTTCTAGCCATGTAAAGTTTGTAAAACTGGAGGTTCTAATCATTGGTACAGAAACTTGGAAGTCAAATACGATTCAGTCCAGCAAACCTAAAAGTCCAAATGCTCAAACAATCATTTGCATATGCAGCCTCCCATCAAGAATCAAAAACATTTTCTTCCGAAAAACAACATGGCACACACACGTTGACACACTTGAACTTAACAACTAATTAATTAGGTCTTCTGCATTCTTATTCGCTGGGACCAGAACAAAGATTCTTTCATACTTAGTGCCGTGGCACACTAGTGTGGGGCGTGGGAAAATATCAAATTTTACCTCATTAGTCAAAAAATATTATTCATCTGCAAATAAAAGAGAAGAGAGCTGAGATTGGCGGCTCTGTGCGTCAATCAAATGGTTATTGAACCGATAGGTCGATGTGCAGTCGTAAAAAAAAAAAGATCTACATAGTACTATTTGTTTTACATTTTGGGTGGTGACGTGCCTCATGTTTATTTTCAATGGAAAAAGTGTACCTTGGCTCGAAAAACGTTGAAAAACACTGACTTAGTGTATATTTATATATACATAGTTTTAACATTCTCAGTGACGGAACAAAAAACCTAAGTATTTTTTATCTATTCCATATCTGTGAAACTGTTACGTCAAACAACAAATGCTATCTTAATTGTAAAAGTGTTAGAGGGGGTTGCAGCCTACCTTTTTAGGTCGAAGTGGGTCCTCTGGTGATTCTTCAGGGCCAGAAGGTTGTAATAACGCTTCTGACATACAAGGCAACGGAACACGCCGGTCTTGTGGGACTTCTTGTGGTTAAGGAGGGAGCAAGGGTGTCTGTATCCACGGCCACACTGATCACACTTGTGGGGCTTGTCACTCTGGTCCACCATTTGTCGACGCCCATCTCCACCAAGATCACGACTTCCTCCGCCGACACCCCCCATGACACCATCTCCTCCGGACATCCCTTTGGCTTCACTCAGGTTCTGTTTGACTGCCAACTCGGCTCTGTTCTTGCCAGGACACAAGTGAGTGATCAGGTGATGCCGGTCGGCAAAGAACATCCCACAGTCCACGCAGATGTGGCTGCGCCCGTCCACCTTTTCACCGCCGTTGGTAGAGGCGCCACCAATGCCCTGCTGGCCATCTTGTCTTTGTGGTCCATGGACCAACTGGTGATTTAGGAGGTCTTGTTTTCTGGAGAAGCTCTGTCCACATGTAGAGCAAATGATTCGCCACTCCTGTCCCTGGTTGGAAGGACCAGGTGCAGTGGGGTTGTTGGCATGACTGCGCAGATGGCTGCGGAGTGCACGAAGGCTGGCATAGTGGTTGCCGCAAACAGAGCATTGGTACACTTCTCCATCATCCTCATCTTTTTCATTGCTGCCCATCCTCTTGCCTGCATTTGGAGAAAACTGCCGCTGGCTGCTGCCCTCTTTCATACTACTAGAACTACTAGCAGGAATAGAGGAGGGGCCAGAGCCATGGTAGCTCATGTTCCCTATAAATCCGTTGGACATGCTTCCCTGCTGCTGTCCCCGACGAGGGCACAAATGGGATTTAATCCCAGACACATCAGAATACATCTCACCGCAGTCAGCGCACATGTGTCTGTCAGCCTGCCTGTGAGCGGAGTTGCTCTGGGATAGTGAGCTGCCGTCAAAGCGATCATGGAACTCGAGGGAGTCCAACCCACTGCTGTGGCCACCATCTTGGTTAAAATGAGACTCGCCCATATTACCTTGCAGAGGGATAGGTGTTGTCGCACCATTACCTTCCGGTGCGTAGTTCTGCTGAGAGTCCAAAGTTAAAGGTTCTGGTGAAAGCCAATCGTTACTCTCGTTCATGGACGAGTTGCCGTGGCGTCCCTTATGACTACGGAGGTGGCTGTGCAGCGCAGCAAGATGCGGGTACTGTTTGCAGCAAATGGTGCATTGGAAGTGGCCCGTCTGGTGGCAGCGTTTGTGATTCACGAGGCTGCCGGCATGTCTATAACTTTTGCCACATTCTCCACACTTAAAGCGCCTCTCTCCGTCATCTGGAGAATTTGTTTGCTGTACACGCCCGCTGGAGGGTGATGACACAGAACCTTGGGATCCAGTGCTTAGTGTGTCCGAGTTAAGAATCGAATTTTCTTGACTATGAGCAGCAGGATGGGGGTCATGAGTCAGGTAGTGCACCTTTAAGCTCTCTAGGTCTGGGTGACCAGCCCCACAATAGGCACATGTGTAAATGGGGTTGTTGACGGCCGGTCCCATGATTGGATCATATGGACCTCTCTTGTCAGTGGGCAATGGTGGGAGAGGCAAAGGGTCACCCAGGGCTGGGGTGTAAGCAGGCGATCTAACGGTGCTTAGATTATGAGGCATGATGCCAGGGAAATTGCGGGGAAGTCCCAGAGAGGGCGATGCAGAGTTGTGAAGGAGGATGTGTTCTTGAAATTCTGCCTTACTTGGCAGTGCAATCTGGCAGAGGTGGCAGAAGCATGAGGTGGTGTCGTTTGTTGGTGCCGACTGTGTGTTGCTGCCACCAGTGCTCACCATGGAGGCCCCACTGGTCTTGAACTTTGAGTGAGTTCGCTCGTGGCCGTTGAGTGACGCCAGGTTGCTGAACTGTTTTGAACACACAGAACACTTAAAAGTCCCTTCTTGGTGGCACTTCTTGTGGTTTACCAGGCTACCGTGGTGCCGGTAGGTCCGGTCGCACAGGTCGCACTTAAAGGGTCTGTCCCAGGCGTCGTCTGATCCTTGGGAGATTTTCTTTCCGATGTCGACCGACTGATGATCCTGCAAGCTGCTGTTATTCAAATGAGAGCGTCCAAACCCCTCAGTGTGGTCCTGCGTTAGATTGAAGTCCCTCTCGTCGGTGGCTCCCTCTTCTGGTACTTCCTCAGTCTCCTCCTCTGGGTGGGCACTACTGGGGGACAGAGTATGGATACGTAGGTGGTTCTTCAGAGCGACTGCATTTGGAAGTGTGCGGGTACAAACTGGACACTGGAATGAACCCACCTCGTGAGATTTCTTGTGATTGGCAAGGCTGGCTGCGTGTTTGTAGAAGCGCCCACACTGTTCACACTCGAATCGTCCGCTGTCTTCCTGCTGGTAGTGTGCTTTCATGTGCTCGAGTAGACTTGGAGTGCTTGGACAGACCATATCACATTGTTTACAGGGGACTCCCTTTGCTCGGCTCATATCATGCATTGCCATAGTACTCTGGCTGAGACATGGGCTGGGAATCACGGTTCACGGCGAGAAAGGTGTGCGATGTCATGGGTGTGCCTTGGTTGTTTCCTACTGAAGAATCGGCCATCGATTTAAGGCCCACCATCCGAAGATGAGAGACGGGTCACACCAGCCGAGGAGGTCGTACTGCGGGAAGAAAGAGAAAAATGACTTGACCAATGTGCTTGACATGCTTGACAGTCACAAAGGTATCTCGAGTGATTGAAGGACTGTGACACCCCCCCAAATAAAGAAGAAATGGGCCAATTTAGAGAGAGATTACATTTTGTGGATTCATCTAGTTTTAGAAGCGTTTGTTTTTCCACTTGTATGGCCTCAATGTGCTGCTGCTCACGGACCAAAATCCGTTAAAAACTAGCAGAAGCAGGAAAAACCTCACTATGTGGAACACAATTTACAATTGTAACAACCAAATATTTCAACTTTAATAGAGCCATGATTCACTTTTTTCAAGTTATCCTAAAGTGCTTTGAGACAATGTAGCACTGAGAGGACTCTTCAGGATCACTTGGGGTGCAGGGGTAGAAACCATTTGTGTTACACCCCCAGAGTCCTACAGATAAAACCTTTTTTTTTTTGCGTTGTGAAGTTATTTGGCAGATAAACCTGCCGTTCAAGTGCTTTTCTAGTTGATGTTTAAGGAATTACAAGTGCCATTTCCCATCAGAACATCAACTGGCTTCCATGTAGCCCTTGAGGCACGGGCGTCAAACCCAACCACGCCAGAAGACAAACTCAATCTTTTTGGTCGCGTCCAAGAGTCAACAAAGTCCCATTAAATTAATATCCTTCAACCTCGGTTTTAGTGTCATTCGTCTTGTCAAGTCTTGTCGTGGTTGATGATCTGCGGTCCTTATCTCAGCTTAATAACGGAGCCCTTCAAAGGTCAACATATCGAGGTGAATATTGATCTACTAAGGTTTTGAACCAACTATGAAGACTCAATAAATGACGTGGCGGGCTGTATTTAAAACCCCACTGGCCTGGAGTTTGACACATGTGACCTTGAAAGTGACGGTGAAAATGGAAGTTCATATTTGGTTGAGTTGAGCAACTCGAGTTCCAGATCAAAATAACTGACCAACGAAGAAATGTCACAGACAATTAGATGGAAACGTAAAGAACAAAATTAAATTTCTCTTTCGCCGATCTTACCAAGTACACACCCCTTAATTTTGGCGTCTTTTAACACCACAGATACGACATTATCTACTGTTTATGAGGGACAAGAAACGCTCAAAACAAACCACACTAACTATCTAGCGTCAGTTTAACTGGTAATAAACTCCTGATCAACGAAAACTATCGATTCAAATAAAATACAGTAGTAGAAATACTAGGATGAACGATTGTTTCTGTTAGGCTTCACAAGGTCTTTGAACATAAATGGTTTATCATGGGTTCAATTCCTTTTTTCCCTCGTCTCGGACTAAGAAACACAACAAGAATATTCAGCTTGAGAACCCTGTGGTCTATAATTTATAGCAGCAGAAAAGTCACTATCAAATATTTAAACTTCAGAGGAAACCGATGCTGTCTGAAGAGCAACAGTGGAGTAGAAGCTCGCTTCAGTCAGGACCAGCAGGTTCTTCAACCTCAGAACCACAACCAGCCAAAGTTCCATGATAAACAATGATGAACGGCAGGAAACCACAGACATCAACTGAAACAATCTGGTCTTTGCACCAACAACTCACTTTAAATCAATGAACTCAGTCTTCGCCCGAGACCATCCCAACAAATCCTTCAACGACCATCTGGGTTCTAACGGTTCCTGTCGTGATCTTAAACAGTGAAGCAGCTGATGAACGTTTTCAGTACAATTCACAAATGTATTTATTTTACTTATTTAAAATGTACGTTTGATTCATTAATGAAACTATATTTAGATATGGATTTTAATCAATTACTCACTCAAACAGAAGGTACACCAAATTATAGTATTATTCATTCTTATTTTGGGAACATTTTCTTGGTTTTACATATACATTTATTAAAGATTGTGAAAATGTTTTTTTTTTTGCATCTATATTTACTATAATTTCTCTTTTAAATTTTGCGATAATCAACTTCAAACTTATAACTCTCCCTCTCTAGATGTATAAATATATATATTGAAAAAATGTTACAACCATTATACAGCCCATAGAAACATAGATAATACGACCAAACTGCCAAATTAATTGTCAATCCCTAAACTATATGCTGTTGTTTCTGTCAATAATATAATTAATAGTGATTGAAAATAGCCTTTTTTTACATGAATATGTGAAAATGTAGCTTAGTTTCAACTCTTAATCAATTAGTATTATTTGTATACTTTAAGAGATTCACAGAGTTCACATAAAATTCAAATTTCCCATATTTTCTACTCGACCAAGGGTTGGGATTATTTTCAGTCTCTTTTCGGAGAGACATGAAGACTTGAATCTCTTCAATACAAGAGGGACGTAACAAAAACTACTAAAAGACCAGAATTACTATGAAAACTCTTCCATTAGTCGACACGAGGACGAGTAGAATGATGTGTGACTCTATTGTATCATCAGTGTGTGTGTTGTTGTGATGTGTGACTCTATTGTACCATCAGTGTGTGTTGTTGTGATGTGTGACTCTATTGTACCATCAGTGTGTGTGTGTTGTTGTGATGTGTGACTCTATTGTACCATCAGTGTGTGTTGTTGTGATGTGTGACTCTATTGTACCATCAGTGTGTGTGTGTTGTTGTGATGTGTGACTCTATTGTACCATCAGTGTGTGTGTTGTTGTGATGTGTGACTCTATTGTACCATCAGTGTGTGTGTTGTTGTGATGTGTGACTCTATTGTACCATCAGTGTGTGTGTTGTTGTGATGTGTGACTCTATTGTACCATCAGTGTGTGTGTGTTGTGATGTGTGACTGGTGACTCTATTGTATCATCAGTGTGTGTGTTGTTGTGATGTGTGACTCTATTGTATCATCAGTGTGTGTGTGTGTTGTGATGTGTGACTCTATTGTACCATCAGTGTGTGTGTTGTTGTGATGTGTGACTCTATTGTACCATCAGTGTGTGTGTGTTGTTGTTATGTGTGACTCTATTGTATCATCAGTGTGTGTGTGTGTTGTTGTGATGTGTGACTCTATTGTACCATCAGTGTGTGTGTGTGTTGTGATGTGTGACTCTATTGTTATATTGTACATCAGTGTGTGTGTGTTGTTGTGATGTGTGACTCTATTGTACCATCAGTGTGTGTGTTGTGGCTGACATTGTATCATCAGGTGTGTGTTGTTGTGATGTGTGACTCCTATTGTATCATCAGTGTGTGTGTTGTTGTGATGTGTGACTCTATTGTATCATCAGTGTGTGTGTTGTTGTGATGTGTGACTCTATTGTACCATCAGTGTGTGTGTTGTTGTGATGTGTGACTCTATTGTACCATCAGTGTGTGTGTGTTGTTGTGATGTGTGACTCTATTGTACCATCAGTGTGTGTGTGTTGTTGTGATGTGTGACTCTATTGTACCATCAGTGTGTGTGTGTTGTGATGTGTGACTCTATTGTACCATCAGTGTGTGTGTTGTTGTGATGTGTGACTCTATTGTACCATCAGTGTGTGTGTTGTTGTGATGTGTGACTCTATTGTACCATCAGTGTGTGTGTGTTGTTGTGATGTGTGACTCTATTGTATCATCAGTGTGTGTGTTGTTGTGATGTGTGACTCTATTGTATCATCAGTGTGTGTGTTTGTTGTGATGTGTGACTCTATTGTATCATCAGTGTGTGTGTGTTGTTGATGTGTGACTCTATTGTATCATCAGTGTGTGTGTGTGTTGTTGTGATGTGTGACTCTATTGTATCATCAGTGTGTGTGTGTGTTGTGATGTGTGACTCTATTGTATCATCAGTGTGTGTGTGTGTTGTGATGTGTGACCTCTATTGTACCATCAGTGTGTGTGTGTTGTTGTGATGTGTGACTCTATTGTATCATCAGTGTGTGTGTGTTGTGTGATGTGTGACTCTATTGTATCATCAGTGTGTGTGTGTTGTTGTGATGTGTGACTCTATTGTATCATCAGTGTGTGTGTTGTTGTGATGTGTGACTCTATTGTACCATCAGTGTGTGTGTTGTTGTGATGTGTGACTCTATTGTATCATCAGTGTGTGTGTTGTTGTGATGTGTGACTCTATTGTATCATCAGTGTGTGTGTGTTGTTGTGATGTGTGACTCTATTGTATCATCAGTGTGTGTGTTGTTGTGATGTGTGACTCTATTGTATCATCTGTGTATGTGTTGTTGTGATGTGTGACTCTATTGTATCATCAGTGTGTGTGTGTTGTTGTGATGTGTGACTCTATTGTATCATCAGTGTGTGTGTGTTGTTGTGATGTGTGACTCTATTGTATCATCAGTGTGTGTGTTGTTGTGATGTGTGACTCTATTGTATCATCAGTGTGTGTGTGTTGTTGTGATGTGTGACTCTATTGTATCATCAGTGTGTGTGTGTGTTGTGATGTGTGACTCCTATTGTATCATCAGTGTGTGTTGTTGTGATGTGTGACTCTATTGTATCATCAGTGTGTGTGTGTGTTGTGATGTGTGACTCTATTGTATCATCGTGTGTGTGTTGTTGTGTTGTTGTGATGTGTGACTCTATTGTACCATCAGTGTGTGTGTGTTGTTGTGATGTGTGACTCTATTGTATCATCAGTGTGTGTGTGTTGTTGTGATGTGTGACTCTATTGTATCATCAGTGTGTGTGTTGTTGTGATGTGTGACTCTATTGTATCATCAGTGTGTGTGTTTGTTGTGATGTGTGACTCTATTGTATCATCAGTGTGTGTGTTGTTGTGATGTGTGACTCTATTGTATCATCAGTGTGTGTGTTGTTGTGATGTGTGACTCTATTGTATCATCAGTGTGTGTGTGTTGTTGTGATGTGTGACTCTATTGTATCATCAGTGTGTGTGTTTGTTGTGATGTGTGACTCTATATTGTATCATCAGTGTGTGTGTGTTGTTGTGATGTGTGACTCTATTGTATCATCAGTGTGTGTGTGTTGTTGTGATGTGTGACTCTATTGTATCATCAGTGTGTGTGTTGTGATGTGTGACTCTATTGTATCACCAGTGTGTGTGTTGTTGTGATGTGTGACCCTATTGTATCATCAGTGTGTGTTGTTGTGATGTGTGACTCTCTTGCATCACCAGTGTGTGTGTTCTTGTGATATGTGACTCTATTGTATCATCAGTGTGTGTGTTGTGATGTGTGACTCTATTGTATCACCAGTGTGTGTGTTCTTGTGATATGTGACTCTATTGTATCATCAGTGTGTGTTGTGGATGTGTGACTCTATTGTATCATCAGTGTGTGTGTGTTGTTGTGATGTGTGACTATGTTGTATCATCAGTGTGTGTGTGTTGTTGTGATGTGTGACTCTATTGTATCAGTGTGTGTGTGTTGTTGTGATGTGTGAGTCTATTGTATCATCAGTGTGTGTGTGTTGTTGTGATGTGTGACTCTATTGTATCATCAGTGTGTGTGTGTTGTTGTGATGTGTGACTCTATTGTATCATCAGTGTGTGTTGTTGTGATGTGTGACTCTATTGTATCACCAGTGTGTGTGTTCTTGTGATATGTGACTCTATTGTATCATCAGTGTGTGTGTTGTGATGTGTGACTCTATTGTATCATCAGTGTGTGTGTGTTGTTGTGATGTGTGACTATATTGTATCATCAGTGTGTGTGTGTTGTTGTGATGTGTGACTCTATTGTATCAGTGTGTGTGTGTTGTTGTGATGTGTGAGTCTATTGTATCATCAGTGTGTGTGTGTTGTTGTGATGTGTGACTCTATTGTATCATCAGTGTGTGTGTGTTGTTGTGATGTGTGACTATATTGTATCATCAGTGTGTGTGTGTGTTGTTGTGATGTGTGACTCTATCGTATCATCAGTGTGTGTCTGTGTTGTTGTGATGTGTGACTATTGTATCATCAGTGTGTGTTGTTGTGATGTGTGACTCTATTGTATCATCAGTGTGTGTGTGTTGTTGTGATGTGTGACTCTATTGTATCATCAGTGTGTGTGTGTGTGTTGTTGTGATGTGTGACTCTATTGTATCATCAGTGTGTGTGTGTGTTGTTGTGATGTGTGACTCTATTGTATCATCAGTGTGTGTTGTTGTGATGTGTGACTCTATTGTATCATCAGTGTGTGTGTTGTTGTGATGTGTGACTCTATTGTATCATCAGTGTGTGTGTGTTGTTGTGATGTGTGACTCTATTGTATCATCAGTGTGTGTGTGTTGTTGTGATGTGTGCCTATTGTATCATCAGTGTGTGTGTGTTGTTGTGATGTGTGACTATGTTGTATCATCAGTGTGTGTGTGTTGTTGTGATGTGTGACTCTATTGTATCATCAGTGTGTGTGTTGTTGTGATGTGTGACTCTATTGTATCATCAGTGTGTGTGTTGTTGTGATGTGTGACTCTATTGTATCATCAGTGTGTGTGTGTTGTTGTGATGTGTGACTCTATTGTATCATCAGTGTGTGTGTTGTTGTGATGTGTGACTCTATTGTATCATCAGTGTGTGTGTGTTGTTGTGATGTGTGACTCTATTGTATCATCAGTGTGTGTGTGTTGTTGTGATGTGTGACTCTATTGTATCATCAGTGTGTGTGTGTTGTTGTGATGTGTGACTCTATTGTATCATCAGTGTGTGGTGATGTGTGACTCTATTGTATCATCAGTGTGTGCGTGTTGTTGTGATGTGTGACTCTATTGTATCGTCAGTGTGTGTGTGTTGTGATGTGTGACTCTATTGTATCATCAGTGTGTGTGTGTTGTTGTGATGTGTGGCTCCATTGTATCATCAGTGTGTGTGTGTGTTGTTGTGATGTGTGACTCTATTGTATCATCAGTGTGTGTGTGTGTGTGTGTGTGTTGTTGTGATGTGTGACTCTATTGTATCACCAGTGTGTGTGTTCTTGTGATATGTGACTCTATTGTATCATCAGTGTGTGTTGTTGTGATGTGTGACTCTATTGTATCATCAGTGTGTGTTGTTGTGATGTGTGACTCTATTGTATCATCAGTGTGTTTGTGTTGTTGTGATGTGTGACTGTATTGTATCATCAGTGTGTGTGTGTTGTTGTGATATGTGACTCTAGTGTATCATCAGTGTGTGTGTTGTTGTGATGTGTGACTCTATTGTATCATCAGTGTGTGTGTGTTGTGATGTGTGACTCTATTGTATCATCAGTGTGTGTGTTGTTGTGATGTGTGACTCTATTGTATCATCAGTGTGTGTGTTGTTGTGATGTGTGACTCTATTGTATCATCAGTGTGTGTGTGTTGTGATGTGTGACTCTATTGTATCATCAGTGTGTGTGTGTTGTGATGTGTGACTCTATTGTATCATCAGTGTGTGTGTTGTTGTGATTAGTGACTCTATTGTATCATCAGTGTGTGTTGTTGTGATGTGTGACTCTATTGTATCATCAGTGTGTGTGTTGTTGTGATGAGTGACTCTATTGTATCATCAGTGTGTGTGTTGTTGTGATGTGTGACTCTATTGTATCATCAGTGTGTGTGTTGTTGTGATGTGTGACTCTATTGTATCATCAGTGTGTGTGTTGTTGTGATGTGTGACTCTATTGTATCATCAGTGTGTGTGTTGTTGTGATGTGTGACTCTATTGTATCATCAGTGTGTGTTTTGTTGTGATGTGTGACTCTATTGTATCATCAGTGTGTGTGTGTTGTTGTGATGTGTGACTCTATTGTATCATCAGTGTGTGTGTTGTTGTGATGTGTGACTCTATTGTATCATCAGTGTGTGTTTGTACAAAAATCTCTTTTCATTGAAATATTGACATTAGAAAATGATCTTAAGCTCCGCCCACTGAAAACACTGTTTTTCTGGAGATTAAATCTTGTTGACCGTAACCACACCCACTGCTGCTGTGATTGGTCAAGCATGGTGGTTTGTCACCGAAATTACCAATGGTCTCCACCTCCAAGGGACTGGTTGTATAAACAAAGCTGACTGGAGGAGGAGTGAAGCCATTATTACGTCATCATGGACTCTCGTAACCTCTCGTTCGTCCAGATTTCAGAGCAACTTTATAAAGTAATAAAGTGTAAAACATGGTCGTGATGAGAAGTTACTGCGTCTTAGAGAGAAAAATATTGACTACACGAGTTTAAAAACTACAATACTCGGAGTTTCATGGTGTCTCAGGTGAACTGGACGATGGCTCCTGACCTTGGCCCGTCTCCCCGGGACCCGCCGGGACACGAGTCTCTCCCCGTCACTCCTGCACACGGACCCGCGGACGACCCCTAACCAGAGGAAACGTCCCGCAGAACCGGACCGGGTCTCCAGTGGACCGGGTCTCCAGTGGACCGGGTCTCCAGTGGACCGGGTCTCCAGTGGACCGGGTCTCCAGTGGACCGGGTCTCCAGTGGACCGGGTCTCCCTCTGACCATCACTTTCACTCGCCGTCGAAAAATGGCCATTTTTCCGCGAACTAGCTTCGCCTTTCACCCCTTAAACCCCGCTCCCTGCACACACCGGACCCGTGTCCCGGGAGGTACCGACTGGACCGGGACGCTCCGGTGCAGCCGCGCACCTGGTTCCGTCCACGTTGTATTGTCCTGAGGTTCGGTGAAAAAGCAGCAGCTAACGTTAGCATTAGCTCGCGGTTAGCACCACCCCCCGCGATCACACAAACGGGGGTAGCGAGAGAGGGAAAAAAGCCCGAAAACAGTCCACCGAGCGCCGGGTACGCGTCTACTCGACCTTCCGCGGTCATTTGGCTCGCAGCAGACCGGTGAGCGCGGGTGTGTCGGCGGGCAGCACCGGGCAGCGGGCAGCTAGCCACCCCGGGTTAGCCCGCAGCTACACAAAGATCGACGAACACACCGCGGACGCTCCGCGGCCCCGCGGACGGAGCAGGAAAAAAAGGCTTTTTCGAGCCGTTTTCCGCCGCAGACTCACCCTCCGATCGGCCTCTGCGCCCAGGGGGATGCGGCTGCACGGCCAGGCGGTGCAGACGAGCCTCTTTCACGGCTGGGACATGATGGTTCGGCCGATGATCAACAACCCACTTTGACTGCTGCGCCGCTCGACAACACGCTTCCTGCCGCTGCCGCTGCCGCAGCTGCGGCGCGGCGCGGCGCGCACAGCCTCACGCGTCACCGCGCGCAGAGACAGAGGTTTAGAAATGTTTTGATTGACGGATCAGTTTTGATTGACGGATCAGTTAGTCGTGATAAATGTCAACACAACACTGGTGTCAGCCCTGAATTCAACACAACTACACGAGAGAAACTATTTAGTCTTTATCATGATCTTCTATTTCTTTATCTTCTATTATTTTAAAAACATGTTTTGTTTTTGTAGTTGAGAGACTTTCTGTTAATCACACTTTTAACATACAATTTTCAGCACATCTTCATCTTCATCATCTTCATCTTCATCTTCATCTTCATCTTCATCATCATCTTCATCATCTTCATCTTCATCTTCATCATCTTCATCATCTTCACCTTCACCTTCATCTTCATCTTCACCTTCACCTTCATCTTCATCTTCATCTTCATCTTCATCATCTTCACCTTCATCTTCATCTTCACCTTCATCTTCATCCTCAGCTTCATCTTCTTCATCATCTTCATCATCATCTTCATCATCATCTTCATCTCCATCATCATCCTCATCTTTATCATCTTCATCTTCATCTTCTTCATCTGCATCACCTTCATCCTCATCTTCATTATCCTCATCTTCATCATCTTCATCGTCATCATCATCACGATCTTCAACATCATCATCATCCTCATCTTCATCATCATCTTCTTCATCATCTTCATCCTCATCTTCATCTTCTTCATCATCTTCATCTTCATCATCATCTTCACCTTCATCTTCATCCTCAGCTTCATCTTCTTCATCATCTTCATCCCCATCATCATCCTCATCTTTATCATCTTCATCTTCATCATCATCTTCTTCATCTTCTTCATCTGCATCACCTTCATCCTCATCTTCATCATCCTCATCTTCATCATCTTCATCTTCATCATCATCACGATCTTCAACATCATCATCATCATCATCATCATCATCTTCTTCATCATCTTCATCACCTCCTCATCATGATCATTAACAACAAATTAATCATCATCTTCATCGCGTCGTCATCTTCATCATCATCTTCATCTTCATCATCATCTTCTTCACAATCTTCAACATCATTATCGTCATCATCTTCATCATCATCTTCATCACCTCATCATCATGATCATCATCTTCATCATTATCGTCATCTTCATCATCATCATCTTCATCATCATCATCTTCATCTTCATCTTCATCTTCATCATCATCATCTTCATTATCATCATCATCTTCATGATCATCATCTTCATCATCATCATCCTCATCCTCATCTTCATCTTCATCTTCATCATCATATTCTTCATCCTCATCTTCATCTTCATCTTCATCTTCATCATCATATTCTTCATCCTCATCTTCATCTTCATCATCATCATCTTCATCCTCATCTTCATCTTCATCTTCATCTTCATCATCATATTCTTCACAATCTTCAACTTCATCTTCATCATCATTATCATCATCATCTTCATCATCATCTTCTTCATCATCATCATCTTCATCTTCATCGTCATCTTTATCATCATCATCATCATCATCATCATCTTCATCATCATCTTCATCATTATCGTCTTCATCATCATCTTCATCTTCATCATCATCATCTTCATCATCATCATCATCTTCATCATCATCGTCTTCATCATCATCTTCATCATCTTCATCATCATCATCATCTTCATCTTCATCTTCATCTTCATCATCATCTTCATCATCATCATCATCATCTTCATCATCATCTTCATCATCATCATCATCATCATCATCATCATCATCATCATCATCTTCATCATCATCATCATCTTCATCTTCATCTTCATCATCATCATCATCATCATCATCATCTTCATCATCTTCATCATCTTCATCTTCATCATCATCATCATCTTCATCATCATCATCATCTTCATCTTCATCTTCATCATCATCATCATCATCATCATCATCATCTTCATCATCTTCATCTTCATCTTCATCATCATCATCATCTTCATCATCATCTTCATCTTCATCATCAACTATCAAATTGAACTGAAAGAGAAATAAATATATATATTATTCCTGATGAAGACAAACATTTTTTCCCAAAGTTAACACAACTTTGTTATCTTGCGTTTTTTATTTTTGTAGATGTTTTTATCTGTAACTTCTTCTTCTCGTGACTGTATCTAATAATCAAAGTATCGATCACTCTGATCATCTCCACTGCTGTTCCTCTCGTCTCCACCGGGTGACGCTGTCTCCCGCCCTGACAAAGGAAAGCCCGCCGGAAGTCGCAGAGACAGCTTCCTCTTTGTTGTATTTTGGATCTGAACCGCGGTTCTTCGGCGCTGGACCAGAACCCAAGATGGGACCAGTAGAGGTAAGACACCGCCAGTCTCTCCGGGAGGACGATGACGCGTCGTGACGTCAGAGCCGCAGCACCTGAGACCTTCAGGTAACATGTCTGTCTCTGTCTGCAGCACCTGCACATGTCCGTCTTCTCGCAGAGCTTCTCGCCCTGCGGCAAGTTCCTGGCGGCGGGAAACAACTATGGAGAGATCGCGATATTCAGGTGAGGATGATGAAGATGAAGATGATGAAGATGATGAAGATGAAGGTGCTCACCTCTCCCCTCTCAGTCTCGCTACAGCCCTGAGTCCAGAAGCTTCTGAGTCCAACCACAAGCCGTTCCTCACCTTCCTAGGTGAGCTGCTGTTGTGCCTCAGGTGAGCTGTGACGTCACAACTTCTGCCTCTTCCAGCTCACGACGGTCCAGTTTACTGCCTGCTGACCACTGACTCTCAGCTGCTGAGCTCTGGGAACGGAGAGATCCGAGCCTGGACCTGGACTGAACTGATCAAGAAGGTACTACTTCTACTACTATCAAGAACCTATGGATAGATGTGTAGTATTGTCCAGTACTTGACTCTGGTGTTGTGATAGTGTAGTAACAAGTATATATGTGTAGTATTGTCCAGTACTTGACTCTGGTGTTGTGATAGTGTAGTAACAAGTATATATGTGTAGTATTGTCCAGTACTTGACTCTGGTGTTGTGATAGTGTAGTAACAAGTATATATGTGTAGTATTGTCCCGTACTTGACTCTGGTGTTGTGATAGTGTAGTAACAAGTATATATGTGTAGTATTGTACAGTACTTGACTCTGGTGTTGTGATAGTGTAGTAACAAGTATATATGTGTAGTATTGTACAGTACTTGACTCTGGTGTTGTGATAGTGTAGTAACAAGTATATATGTGTAGTATTGTCCAGTACTTGACTCTGGTGTTGTGATAGTGTAGTAACAAGTATATATGTGTAGTATTGTCCAGTACTTGACTCTGGTGTTGTGATAGTGTAGTAACAAGTATATATGTGTAGTATTGTCCAGTACTTGACTCTGGTGTTGTGATAGTGTAGTAACAAGTATATATGTGTAGTATTGTACAGTACTTGACTCTGGTGTTGTGATAGTGTAGTAACAAGTATATATGTGTAGTATTGTACAGTACTTGACTCTGGTGTTGTGATAGTGTAGTAACAAGTATATATGTGTAGTATTGTCGAGTACTTGACTCTGGTGTTGAGATAGTGTAGTAACAAGTATACATGTGTAGTATTGTCCAGTACTTGACTCTGGTGTTGTGATAGTGTAGTCACAAGTATATATGTGTAGTATTGTCCAGTACTTGACTCTGGTGTTGTGATAGTGTAGTAACAAGTATATATGTGTAGTATTGTCCAGTACTTGACTCTGGTGTTGTGATAGTGTAGTAACAAGTATATATGTGTAGTATTGTCCAGTACTTGACCCTAGGGTGGGGAAAGTGTAGTCACAAGTATATATGTGTAGTATTGTCCAGTACTTGACTCTGGTGTTGTGATAGTGTAGTAACAAGTATATATGTGTAGTATTGTCCAGTACTTGACTCTGGTGTTGTGATAGTGTAGTGTGATAGTGTAGTACCCTTACTAATAGTTTTTTTGGGGTTTTGAGGGTGTGTAGTAACAAGTATATATGTGTAGTATTGTCCAGTACTTGACTCTGGTGTTGTGATAGTGTAGTAACAAGTATATATGTGTAGTATTGTCCAGTACTTGACTCTGGTGTTGTGATAGTGTAGTAACAAGTATATATGTGTAGTATTGTCCAGTACTTGACTCTGGTGTTGTGATAGTGTAGTAACAAGTATATACGTATGTGTAGTATTGTCCAGTACTTGACTCTGGTGTTGTGATAGTGTAGTAACAAGTATATATGTGTAGTATTGTCCAGTACTTGACTCTGGTGTTGTGATAGTGTAGTAACAAGTATATATGTGTAGTATTGTCCAGTACTTGACTCTGGTGTTGTGATAGTGTAGTAACAAGTATATATGTGTAGTATTGTCCAGTACTTGACTCTGGTGTTGTGATAGTGTAGTAACAAGTTTATATAGTATGTGTAGTATTGTCCAATACTTGACTCTGGTGTTGTGATAGTGTAGTAACAAGTATATATGTGTAGTATTGTCCAGTACTTGACTCTGGTGTTGTGATAGTGTAGTAACAAGTATATATGTGTAGTATTGTCCAGTACTTGACTCTGGTGTTGTGATAGTGTAGTAACAAGTATATACGTATGTGTAGTATTGTCCAGTACTTGACTCTGGTGTTGTGATAGTGTAGTAACACATATATATGTGTAGTATTGTCCAGTAATTGACTCTGGTGTTGTGATAGTGTAGTAACAAGTATATACGTATGTGTAGTATTGTCCAGTTCTTGACTCTGGTGTTGTGATAGTGTAGTAACAAGTATATACGTATGTGTAGTATTGTCCAGTACTTGACTTTGGTGTTGTGATAGTTTAGTAACAAGTATATATGTGTAGTATTGTCCAGTACTTGCCTCTGGTGTTGTGATAGTGTAGTAACAAGTATATATGTGTAGTATTGTCCAGTACTTGACTCTGGTGTTGTGATAGTGTAGTAACAAGTATATATGTGTAGTATTGTCCAGTACTTGACTCTGGTGTTGTGATAGTGTAGTAACAAGTATATATGTGTAGTATTGTCCAGTACTTGACTCTGGAGTTGTGATAGTGTAGTAACAAGTATATATGTGTAGTATTGTCCAGTACTTGACTCTGGAGTTGTGATAGTGTAGTAACAAGTATATATGTGTAGTATTGTCCAGTACTTGACTCTGGAGTTGTGATAGTGTAGTAACAAGTATATATGTGTAGTATTGTCCAGTACTTGACTCTGGAGTTGTGATAGTGTAGTAACAAGTATATATGTGTAGTATTGTCCAGTACTTGACTCTGGAGTTGTGATAGTGTAGTAACAAGTATATATGTGTAGTATTGTGTAGTACTTGACGAAGTCGTAACTGCTTTCATATGTTTTCAAACCAAAATATGTCCAAACATCAGCTTTAAAAGCTGCTGGACTCACTGTATCCTCTCGTCCTCAGTCATCATTCTTCCTCTAGCTGCGTAGGACGTAACAACTACTGCCATCTAGAGGCCGGAAGTTAAATTGCAACACAAAAATGCTGGGAATATTTTAATGTTCATTTTAAAAATCACATTTCTTCCCAGAATGATTCTCTTGTTTGTTGCAGAACGCTAAACCCGTTTGGACCAACAGACCCGACTATAAGTGAGTCCCTCGCACACACACTCGTGAGTCCACTGAACATGCTCGTCCGCTCAGGTCAAGCCTGGAGATCCCAGAAATCAACGCGATGGTCATCTTCCCTCGGGTGAGACCAGGTACTTTCCCGTGCGCAGCCTGGAGTTGTAACTGATAAGAACCTGTTGCCAGGACGACACGCTGGTGGTGGGAGGAGGCGACAACAACGTCCACCTGCTGGACCTGCAGCGCGGCGCCTTCAAGGTCAGTCGGGAACTCCTCCGCTCAGTTGTGGGTCACGTCAGGCTGACCCGGGTCCACCTCCTCAGGCGGTCCTGCAGGGTCACTCCGACTACGTGCACTGCCTGAACGTGCGCGCGCAGGAGGCGCAGCTTCTGTCCGGCAGCGAGGACGGCAGCGTGAGGATGTGGGGTGAGTCTGCCGGCGCCGCCGCTCGCACTTCCTGCTTCAGTGTCATGTGATCCTCCTCAGACATGCGGACCCACCAGAGCGTCCACGTCGTGGAGGTTCACAAGTACGAGGTGAGTCCAGAAGATCTGGAAACGGTGTTTCTGTTGAGCCACGGTTTCAATCGAAGGTGGGGTAGGTCATGGTCAAAGCGTTGTTAGCGAGCGTGACCCAAAGCCATGGTCGCACATGTTGGAAGCGATGAACGATCCTGTGCTTCCGTCCCAGGATTGTTCGCGGCCTCAGTACGGGAAGTGGATCAGCTGCCTGACGAGCGACTGTGATTGGATGGTGAGTGAAGGTGTCTTCAGTCCGAGCAGCAGTTAGTAACGCGAGGGTCCTCAGGTGTGTGGAGGGGGTCCATCCCTGTCCGCCTGGCACCTGCGCTCCATGTCCCCCACGTCTGTGTTCGACCTGCCGGGGTGTCAACGACGAGCGGCTTTTTACCAGGATATGGTGAGTGTTCCCAGAATATATGATACGATATATACTGTAGTATCACGGATATATGTGTAGTATTGTGCAGTACTTGACTCTGGTGTTGTGATAGTGTAGTAACAAGTATATATGTGTAGTATTGTCCAGTACTTGAATCTGGTGTTGTGATAGTTTAGTAACAAGTATATATGTGTAGTATTGTCCAGTACTTGACTCTGGTGTTGTGATAGTGTAGTAACAAGTATATATGTGTAGTATTGTCCAGTACTTGACTCTGGTGTTATGATAGTTTAGTAACAAGTATATATGTGTAGTATTGTCCAGTACTTGAATCTGGTGTTGTGATAGTTTAGTAACAAGTATATATGTGTAGTATTGTCCAGTACTTGACTCTGGTGTTGTGATAGTGTAGTAACAAGTATATATGTGTAGTATTGTCCAGTACTTGACTCTGGTGTTGTGATAGTGTAGTAACAAGGATATATGTGTAGTATTGTCCAGTACTTGACTCTGGTGTTGTGATAGTGTAGTAACAAGTATGTATGTGTAGTATTGTCCAGTACTTGACTCTGGTGTTGTGATAGTGTAGTAACAAGTATATATGTGTAGTATTGTCCAGTACTTGACTCTGGTGTTGTGATAGTGTAGTAACAAGTATATATGTGTAGTATTGTCCAGTACTTGACTCTGGTGTTGTGATAGTGTAGTAACAAGTATGTATGTGTAGTATTGTCCAGTACTTGACTCTGGTGTTGTGATAGTGTAGTAACAAGGATATATGTGTAGTATTGTCCAGTACTTGACTCTGGTGTTGTGATAGTGTAGTAACAAGTATATATGTGTAGTATTGTCCAGTACTTGACTCTGGTGTTGTGATAGTGTAGTAACAAGTATATATGTGTAGTATTGTCCAGTACTTGACTCTGGTGTTGTGATAGTGTAGTAACAAGTATGTATGTGTAGTATTGTCCAGTACTTGACTCTGGTGTTGTGATAGTGTAGTAACAAGTATATATGTGTAGTATTGTCCAGTACTTGACTCTGGTGTTGTGATAGTGTAGTAACAAGTATATATGTGTAGTATTGTCCAGTACTTGACTCTAGTGTTGTGATAGTGTAGTAACAAGTATATATGTGTAGTATTGTCCAGTACTTGACTCTGGTGTTGTGATAGTGTAGTAACAAGGATATATGTGTAGTATTGTCCAGTACTTGACTCTGGTGTTGTGATAGTGTAGTAACAAGTATATATGTGTAGTATTGTCCAGTACTTGACTCTGGTGTTGTGATAGTGTAGTAACAAGGATATATGTGTAGTATTGTCCAGTACTTGACTCTGGTGTTGTGATAGTGTAGTAACAAGTATATATGTGTAGTATTGTCCAGTACTTGACTCTGGTGTTGTGGTAGTGTAGTAACAAGTATATATGTGTAGTATTGTCCAGTACTTGACTCTGGTGTTGTGATAGTGTAGTAACAAGTATATATGTGTAGTATTGTCCAGTACTTGACTCTGGTGTTGTGATAGTGTAGTAACAAGTATACATGTGTAGTATTGTCCAGTACTTGACTCTAGTGTTGTGATAGTGTAGTAACAAGTATATGTGTAGTATTGTCCAGTACTTGACTCTGGTGTTGTGATAGTGTAGTAACAAGTATATATGTGTAGTATTGTCCAGTACTTGACTCTAGTGTTGTGATAGTGTAGTAACAAGTATATATGTGTAGTATTGTCCAGTACTTGACTCTGGTGTTGTGATAGTGTAGTAACAAGTATATGTGTGTAGTATTGTCCAGTACTTGACTGTGTTGTGATAGTGTAGTAACAAGTATACATGTGTAGTATTGTCCAGTACTTGACTCTAGTGTTGTGATAGTGTAGTAACAAGTATATATGTGTAGTATTGTCCAGTACTTGACTCTGGTGTTGTGATAGTGTAGTAACAAGTATATATGTGTAGTATTGTGCAGTACTTGACTCTGGTGTTGTGATAGTGTAGTAACAAGTATATATGTGTAGTATTGTCCAGTACTTGACTCTGGTGTTGTGATAGTGTAGTAACAAGTATACATGTGTAGTATTGTCCAGTACTTGACTGTGTTGTGATAGTGTAGTAACAAGTATATATGTGTAGTATTGTCCAGTACTTGACTCTGGTGTAGTATTTACAGACCACATGACTCTTGATGATGTCATCACTGCTTTCATTTGTTTTCAAACCAAAATATATCAGAACATCAGCTTTAAAAGCTGCTGGACTCACTGTATCCTCTCGTCCTCAGTCATTATTCTTCCTTTATCTGTGGAGGATGTAATCACTGCTGCCATCTAGAGGCCGGAGGTTTAATTGCAAAAAGATCTATTTTTCTAACCATTAACCATGGAAGGACTAGTTTGACAGAAACGGTTCATGGATCTCTTCTGACCCTTGACCCCTCAGATCCTGGCGGTGGGCGACAGCGCCTACGTGTCTCACTGCCTCCTGGGCGGCGAGGTGAAGGCTCGTATCCCGGTGACCCCGCAGAGTCTCAACACCCTGGAGCTCAACGTCCAGAGCAGCGAGCACCAGGTGCTGACCGTTGCAGGCAGCAGCAGCCACATCGACGTGTTCACCAACCCCTCGTACCGGGCCTTCTCGCTCTCCTTCTGACCTCTGACCCCTCAATAAACGTTTGTCACGCTTTTATTGTTTCTTCACTGACATGGTATCAAAGACACAGAGTGGGCGGGGCCTCAGGCGGCGGCCAGGCAGGCCTGCCTCACGCTGCGGACCCAGGTGTTCAGGACCTCGGTCAGCGAGTGTTTGTTGGGCAGCTGCAGCAGCCTGGAGGCCATGTTGTCGTGGACCG
>JACEEU010000695.1:21021543-21040404 GCA_016630915.1 Callionymus lyra | reverse complement strand
ACAGAAACAGGAATTTAAGTCTTGCTTCATTTAAACATGATGACATCTTGAAACATGGAAAGGGATGAACCCGCCTGAAGTCTTTGTTGATTTTGATGGACATGAAAAAAGGGTTGAATTCGTGTCAAGAACAGATTCTTACGTTTGAATATTTTTGTGCATCATTTGGCTTCAAATGAAAGGAAATCAATTCTTAGAACATATGAGTCTGAACTTGTCTGCAGTGGAGGATGAGAGTCAACACTGAAGGTCTCATGGATCTCATGGGTCTCATGGGTCTCATGGGTCTCATGGATCTCATGGATCTCATGGATCTCATGGGTCTCATGAGTCTCATGGGTCTCATGAGATCCATGGGTCTCATGGGTCTCATGGGTCTCATGGGTCTCATGAGTCTCATGGGTCTCATGGGTCTCATGGGTCTCATGGGTCTCATGGGTCTCATGGGTCTCATGGGTCTCATGGGTCTCATGGGTCTCATGGGTCTCATGGGTCTCATGGATCTCATGGGTCTCATGGGTCTCATGGGTCTCATGGGTCTCATGGATCTCATGGGTCTCATGGGTCTCATGGGTCTCATGGGTCTCATGGGTCTCATGGGTCTCATGGGTCTCAGGGGTCTCATGGGTCTCATGGGTCTCATGGGTCTCATGGGTCTCATGGGTCTCATGGGTCTCATGGGTCTCATGGGTCTCATGGGTCTCATGGGTCTCATGGGTCTCATGGGTCTCATGGGTCTCATGGGTCTCATGGATCTCATGGGTCTCATGGGTCTCATGGGTCTCTTTGGGTCTCATGGGTCTCATGGATCTCATGGGTCTCATGGAGTCTCATGGCTCTCATGGATCTGCAGGTCTCTTGGATCTCGTGGATCTCATGGATCTCATGGGTCTCATGGGGCTGATGGGTCCCACATGGATCCTCATGCTGATCTCATGGATCATCATGGGTCTCATGGTTCTCATGGATCTCATGGATCTCATGGGTCTGATGGGTCTCATGGATCTCATGGATCTCATGGGTCTCATGGACATCTGTCTGGAGACTTTTCTCTGAGGAAAAGTATCTTATGAGTGAGAATCTGCTCCTACAGACTGTCACTATGGTTGAATACAAGTTGTTTATGTCAGTCAGTATTTCCATGAAGATGATTAATCCACACATCCTTCCATCATGACTGATCATCATTCAATCATCTGAGTGAAGCATGTTCTTACTTATGTTTAATAAAAGTTAGATGAAGTGTGAGCACCTGGTCTACAGACTGTCACTCAGGTTTAATAAAAGTAGCTTTAGTGTGAGCACCTGGTCTACAGACTGTCACTCAGGTTTACTTCTCAAAGACAACCTTTTGCTACGGCCTGAAGAGGGCTCAGCACAGTCTTAGAACCAAGGTTACGACTTTAAATGGGGTGTTTGAGCAATAAAACAACTTTTTAAAGCTGTCGAAGTGATAATGTAATGTATATGTTTTAATGTATATGTTTTAATGTATATGTTTTAATGTATATGTTTTAATGTATATGTTTTAATGCATATGTTTTAATGTATATGTTTTAATGTATATGTTTTAATGTACATGTAATAATGATGATGACATGCAACTTTAGTCAAGTGTGATTCTCACATGTGACTATTGTATCATCAGTGTGTGTGTGTTGTTGTGATGTGTGACTCTATTGTATCATCAGTGTGTGTGTGTTGTTGTGATGTGTGACTCTATTGTATCATCAGTGTGTGTGTGTTGTATTGTGATGTGTGACTCTATTGTATCATCAGTGTGTGTGTTGTTGTGATGTGTGACTCTATTGTATCATCAGTGTGTGTGTTGTTGTGATGTGTGACTCTATTGTATCATCAGTGTGTGTGTTGTTGTGATGTGTGACTCTATTGTATCATCAGTGTGTGTGTGTTGTTGTGATGTGTGACTCTATTGTATCATCAGTGTGTGTGTATTGTTGTGATGTGTGACTCTATTGTATCATCAGTGTGTGTGTGTTGTTGTGATGTGTGACTCTATTGTATCATCAGTGTGTGTGTTGTTGTGATGTGTGACTCTATTGTATCATCAGTGTGTGTGTTGTTGTGATGTGTGACTCTATTGTATCATCAGTGTGTGTGTGTTGTTGTGATGTGTGACTCTATTGTATCATCAGTGTGTGTGTGTTGTTGTGATGTGTGACTCTATTGTATCATCAGTGTGTGTGTGTGTGAGTTGTTGTGATGTGTGACTCTATTGTATCTTCAGTGTGTGTGTTGTTGTGATGTGTGACTCTATTGTATCATCAGTGTGTGTGTGTGTTGTTGTGATGTGTGATACTATTGTATCATCAGTGTGTGTGTTGTTGTGATGTGTGACTCTATTGTATCATCAGTGTGTGTGTTGTTGTGATGTCTGACTCTATTGTATCATCAGTGTGTGTGTTGTTGTGATGTGTGATTCTATTGTATCATCAGTGTGTGTGTTGTTGTGATGTGTGATTCTATTGTATCATCAGTGTGTGTGTTGTTGTGATGTGTGACTCTATTGTATCATCAGTGTGTGTGTGTTGTTGTGATGTGTGACTCTATTGTATCATCAGTGTGTGTGTGTTGTTGTTATGTGTGACTTTATTATATCATCAGTGTGTGTGTGTGTGTGTGTGTGTGTGTGTGTGTGTTGTGATGTGTGACTCATTAGAAAATGATCTTAAGCTCCGCCCACTGAAAACAGTTTTTCTGGAGATTAAATCTCGTTGACCATAACCCCACCCACTGCTGCTGTGATTGGTCGAGCGTGGAGGTTTGTCACCGCGCGTCAACATGTTCATATCGGCGCCGATAAACCGGAACAGAACCTCGGTCCTGGACTCACCTAGTTTACAGAGCAGGTGAACGGCTCCGGTGTTGCTGCAGTGCGACGGGTCCAGGTTGACCAGGAACCGGACGTCCAGACGAGCCACCTCCCCCTGCAGCACGTTAGGGATCGTCTGCCGCTCGTCGTCCTCCACTCGCCGCTTCCTGCCAGCGACGTTGGGACCCCTGGAGGCGAACCAATGAGGTGTGTCGTTGTGTGTGTGTGTGTGTGTGGTGTGTTACATGATTGGCGGTCCGTGGATGGCACTCATGGCGGGGGAGAAGGTTCTGAACAGCGAGTGGTTGAACACAGGAGAGCGGATGTTGGCCATGACCACGTCCAGCAGGGGCTGACACAGGTACTGCTGCTTGGGCACCGGCAGGGGAGGAGGGGTCGGCTGCGAGGAGGACAGCGTTACCATGACGACTCACTGGAGGGGGGGGTCGGACTCACCACCGCCATGTCGTTCTTCAGCTTCTCCAGAGCGATCTCACACTTCTGCAGGGTCTTCAGAGGACACCTGACGACAGGTGTGAGATCAAGTACGTTTAATGATACTTTGATAAGATATTTCTACGGCTTTCAGTTCGAAGAAGGTTGAAAACTCGCCTGATGTTTGGGTCGGTCAGGATGTTCAGAAGACTCTTCATCTTGCTCAGATCCTTCTTCCGGTCTGAACACACACACACACACACACACACACACACACACACACACACACACACACACACACACACACACACACACACACACACACACACACACACACACACACACACACACACACACACACACACACACACACACACACACACACACACACACACACACACACACACACACACACACACACACACACACACACACACACACACACACACACACACACACACACACACACACACACACACACACACACACACACACACACACACACACACACACACACACACACACACACACACACACACACACACACACACACACACACACACACACACACACACACACACACACACACACACACACACCACACACACACACCACCCCCCCCCCCCCCCCCCCCAAAACACACACAACACACACAACACACACACACACACACACACACACACACACACACCACGTTACACACACACACACACACACACACACACACACACACACACAAATTTATTTTTTTTTGTTTGGGTAAAACAAAAAAAACTAAGCATGGGGTGATTGTATATATATATATATATAAAAAGAAAGGTTAAATATTAATAATAAGTGGAAAATAGTGCAATATAATATAAAAATAATAAAATAACATTTTAAATATTGCATAGAATGAATGTATATAAAAGTATAAATATACAAGTTAAAAAATAATGCAAATACTTTAAGTAGAACAAATAAATATTTTTTTTAATAATGCATAGAATTAATGTATATAAAATAATAAATATACAAGTAAAAAATAGTGCAAATAGTATAAGTAGAAAAGATAAATAATGTTTTAAATATTGCATAGAATGAATGTATATAAAAGTATAAATATACAAGTAAAAAATAGTGCAAATACTATAAGTAGAACCAATAAATATTTTTTTTAATAATGCATAGAATTAATGTATATAAAATAATAAATATAAATATACAAGTAAAAAATAGTGCAAATACTATAAGTAGAACCAATAAATATTTTTTTTAATAATGCATAGAATGAATGATATAAAATAATAAGTATAAATATACAAGTTAAAAAATAGTGCAAATACTATAAGTAGAACCAATAAATATTTTTTTAATATTGCATAGAATGAATGTATATAAAATAATAAATATAAATATACAAGTAAAAAATAGTGCAAAAAGTATAAGTAGAAAAGACAAATAATGTTTTAAATATTGCATAGAATGAATGTATATAAAAGTATAACTACACAAGTTAAAAAATAGTGTAAATAGTATAAGAACACATGACTAATGTTTTAGATGATAAAGTTATATTCCCTCCACACACACCTTCGTTCTTGTCGATCTTGTTGATCATGCGGCTCAGAGGCTCGATGTACTTGGAGAGCTGCTTGAGTTTCTCCATGTACTGCTGGTCCTCCAGCGACGAGCCGGACGGGCTCAGCACCGACCCGGGGTTCCCTGCACACCACGAGCGTCAAGTCCAGCTCGGGCCGAGACCAGATGAGACCACCTACCTGGCGTGTTGAGAGGCCCGGGCGAGGGGACGCCGTAGTTCTGGGGGGTCCGGGCGGTGATGGGGCTCTGAGAGGGCTGGGGGGAGGGGCTTGGCTGGAAGCCTCCAGGTGAGGGGGCGGGGCCAGAGCTGTGCAGGCACAACAGGTGTTGAGTGGGTTCAAGAGAAGACGCCCCCCGAGTCGTACCTGACAGAGTTGGGCTGCGAGCCGGGGGGCTGCGGAGAAGGTTGGGGGGGCGGTGGCATCGAGGGCGTGGACTGCATGGGCGAGGACATCATCTGGTGCTGCTGCTGCACCTGCAAACCAGGTGGAGGGCAGAGATGTATTCATTTTTGTGGGGCAAATAAACTTGTGGCCACAAGATGGCAGCACCAACTACGTCCTCCGCAATCTCATTCCATAAGATGATGACTGAGGACGAGAGGATACCGTCGACTCCCGCAGCTTCGAGTACAACTTTTAACCAAATAATTCTGTGTCATTTTTCCACCAGGTCGGTGAACTACTTTTCAATTGCAATCATTCGTTCTTAAAAAGGCAGGTTTTCTCTCGGGCTTCAGTTCAATCTGAAGCGGAAGTTACACAAACATGGGAAGACATTCAAAGCGCAGGAGTTCTGCACTCATTTTCACGAAAACCATCTGGAGTCCCTCATACCTGCTGGGGGATGGGCGGAGCTCCAGGCACAGGGGCGGAGCTCGGGTTGGGGAGGGCGGCGCGGGGCATCCGGGCAGAGTGCATGGGATTGCGCACCATCTGGGCGGAGGACAGAACAAGTCAGCGCTTCAAACCCTGGACGGAGCAGCTCCACACACTCACGGGTCCAGATCCAGCTGCTGCTGCACTGAGCTGCTGCTGCTGCTGCTGCTGCGCCGCCCGGGCCTGAGCCTGGAACACAAACCTATGTTAGCGGCGCCAAGGGAACTGGGGGCAGAGAGGTGGAGGACCTGCAGGTTAAGGTGCTGCTGACTGAGGGACAGGATAGGAACGTGAGGAGCACCAGGCATCTGCTGCTGCTGCTGAGCGTGAGGAGGCATCTGACCGGGCTGCTGCTGCTGCTGCTGGACCAGGTGTTGGATGGACTGTTGCTGCTGCTGCTGCTGAGCGTGAGGAGGCATCGGACCAGGCTGCTGCTGCTGGACCAGGTGCTGGATCGACTGTTGCTGCTGCTGCTGCTGCTGCTGCTGCTGCTGTTGCTGGAGCTGCAGCTGGACCATCTGCTGCTGCTGCTGCTGCTGCAGCCTGGACTGATGCATCTGTGAACAACATTCATCACCGTCGTAACCCCATCATGTACACTAGGTGTGCACGATATATCCAAAAAAATAGCGATCATTGTGTAAATCAAGAGTTTCTTAAAAGTTGTCAATTTGTACTTCTATGTCTCGTTGTTTACGTCTCCGTCCGTCTGTGAACTGTGCGGCATAGTTTGCTAGACCCGGTCGCTATGGCGACGTGTCTTGCTGGCGCGCTGATTTAGCTCAATATATCCACGGAAGTAATACTAACTTATGATCTAGTCAAACACTAGTGATCCAGTGAAGTAATACTAACTTGTGATCTAGTCAAACACTAGTGATCCAGTGAAGTAATACTAACTTATGATCTAGTCAAACACTAGTGATCCAGTGAAGTAATACTAACTTGTGTTCTAGTCAAACACTAGTGATCCAGTGAAGTAATACTAACTTATGATCTAGTCAAACACTAGTGATACAGTGAAGTAATACTAACTTATGATCTAGTCAAACACTAGTGATCCAGTGAAGTAATACTAACTTATGATCTAGTCAAACACTAGTGATCCAGTGAAGTAATACTAACTTATGATTTAGTCAAACACTAGTGATCCAGTGAAGTAATACTAACTTATGATTTAGTCAAACACTAGTGATCCAGTGAAGTAATACTAACTTATGATCTAGTCAAACACTAGTGATCCAGTGAAGTAATACTAACTTATGATCTAGTCAAACACTAGTGATCCAGTGAAGTAATACTAACTTATGATCTAGTCAAACACTAGTGATCCAGTGAAGTAATACTAACTTATGATCTAGTCAAACACTAGTGATCCAGTGAAGTAATACTAACTTATGATCTAGTCAAACACTAGTGATCCAGTGAAGTAATACTAACTTATGATCTAGTCAAACACTAGTGATCCAGTGAAGTAATACTAACTTATGATCTAGTCAAACACTAGTGATCCAGTGAAGTAATACTAACTTATGATCTAGTCAAACACTAGTGATCCAGTGAAGTAATACTAACTTATGATCTAGTCAAACACTAGTGATCCAGTGAAGGAATACTAACTTATGATCTAGTCAAACACTAGTGATCCAGTGAAGGAATACTAACTTATGATCTAGTCAAACACTAGTGATCCAGTGAAGTAATACTAACTTATGATCTAGTCAAACACTAGTGATCCAGTGAAGTAATACTAACTTATGATCTAGTCAAACACTAGTGATCCAGTGAAGTAATACTAACTTATGATCTAGTCAAACACTAGTGATCCAGTGAAGTAATACTAACTTATGATCTAGTCAAACACTAGTGATCCAGTGAAGTAATACTAACTTATGATCTAGTCAAACACTAGTGATCCAGTGAAGTAATACTAACTTATGATCTAGTCAAACACTAGTGATCCAGTGAAGTAATACTAACTTATGATCTAGTCAAACACTAGTGATCCAGTCACTCGTCTCTTTCAACCTCCTTTGTTAAAGCAACATATTGTAAGAACTTTTCATCTCGTCTCAGTTGTTTTCTTAGAAGATCGTGAACTTCCAAACAAACCTGTCCGTCTTCACCGTATGCTAACGAGCTAAGTTGTTAGCGTCATTTATAAAGTGTTATTTGTGCGTCTTCACCGTATGCTAACTAGCTAAGTTGTTAGCGTCATTTATAAAGTGTTATGTGTGCGTCTTCACCGTATGCTAACTAGCTAAGTTGTTAGCGTCATTTATAAAGTGTTATGTGTGCGTCTTCACCGTATGCTAACAAGCTAAGTTGTTAGCGTCATTTATAAAGTGTTATGTGTGCGTCTTCACCGTATGCTAACTAGCTAAGTTGTTAGCGTCATTTATAAAGTGTTATGTGTGCGTCTTCACCGTATGCTAACTAGCTAAGTTGTTAGCGTCATTTATAAAGTGTTATGTGTGCGTCTTCACCGTATGCTAACAAGCTAAGTTGTTAGCGTCATTTATAAAGTGTTATGTGTGCGTCTTCACCGTATGCTAACTAGCTAAGTTGTTAGCGTCATTTATAAAGTGTTATGTGTGCGTCTTCACCGTATGCTAACTAGCTAAGCTGTTAGCGTCATTTATAAAGTGTTATGTGTGCGTCTTCACTGTATGCTAACTAGCTAAGTTGTTAGCGTCATTTATAAAGTGTTATGTGTGCGTCTTCACCGTATGCTAACAAGCTAAGTTGTTAGCGTCATTTATAAAGTGTTATGTGTGCGTCTTCACCGTATGCTAACGAGCTAAGTTGTTAGCATCATTTATAAAGTGTTATGTGTGCGTGTACAAGGATTTATCATTGATTTGGTGATATATCACGACGCGCCGGCGGCTCCTCTCTGATGTCGCTCAGTTTCGCAGGAAACCGATGCAAGTCCCGCGAGTTTTATAAGTGATGTTTTTCTCACGTGCTCGGCTACATTTTCAGGTGAAAAAAAAATATTGCATTTATATCGCATTAAAGAAATCGAAAATCACATGTAAAAAAAAAAGGAAGAATAATCCTTACAAATATTTATGGACCCAGATGGTAATACAGAACAATCTCTTTTCACCACGTATTTGAAAAAAAACACAGCATCAACTTCAGAGTTACTCTCATATTTTTACATTTGGACGGATTTGTGACAAAGGAGATCATTTTTTTTATATAAACTAATTTTATCATAATGTTTATAACATCTATATTGAAGTTTTGCTGGATTTTTTTTTTTACAACTGTCCCGGACCCAGACATTTCCAAGACAAATATATGTTTGGGTCCCCCCATGAGTTTGTTTATCATTGAGCCCTGGATTCAAGACCAGGATGTCGTGTACCTGGTTCTGCTGCTGGTTCTGCATCTGCTGGTTCTGGTGATGCTGTTGCATCTGCTGCTGTTGCTGCTGTGCCCTCATCTGTTGTTGGAATTGTTGCTGCTGCTGCTGTTGCTGGAACTGCTGGAACTGGATGGACTGTGACGGGACCATCTGCTGCATGGGCATCTGACCGGGACCCCCAACTGAAGAGAAGACACGGAGATGAACACTCAACCGGCGACCACAGACGGGCCGGAACACTCGACATGCAGAAGCAGCTGCAGTCAGTAAAGCGTGGACGCGGCAGAAAACCCGCCATGTAAAAGAAACACTCACTGGCTTGTGGGTTCCCAGACACCCCAGCCATGGCATGCTGGCCTATTTGCATGGGACCCATGGCCCCCATGCCTCCTACAGGTGCACCGGTGGGTCGGGGCCCCATGCCAATGGAGCCCGGCCCACCCCCGACCCCCGTCAGGTTAGTCAGGGCATTCATTGGATCTAGCAGAAGAGGGACAGACCAGATGATCAGGCTCAAACATGCAATGCTTGGCGCAGCTGAACACGGACCAATGACACGAACAGAACACTGACCTGGACCACTGTGGGGCTTCTTGTCTGTTGAGGAAGAAGGACACACATAAGACACTGAACAACACACGAGAAAGGCCACGCTTTAACTCACGGATGTCTCTAAAGTGGATGATGAGTCTTGCCACCAGGGACAAATATTCCTCCTGGAAAAACAAGAACCGTCAGTCAGTCGCCTCCGACCCTCCAAAGTGACCCAGGTAAGGACTCACTCTGGACTTGGCTTTCAGGTAGACGTGGTTCTCCATCTCTGTGCTGGATTTAGTGTGGGGGGTCCCGGCCTTCCTCATGGCTTCTTCGCTGAGGAGGCAAAGCAGATCCAAATATCGGGGGGTTTAAGTCAATATTGAACCGGTTTCTTGGACCTTCTCTCTTCTGAACCGGCTTAAACGACGTTTACTGATTAAAACTCATCATAAAACATCTTAACAGGGTCAAGCATATGCATGGTGGATTTAATATGGCTTGTGTTCTTTAGCGTTCTTTGGTTTTCTGCTTCATTATCAGCAGTGATTGAATCAAAACATTAGCTTAGCCGCGGAAGCTAGCACCAGCTAGCCTAGCCGCTAGCTACATCAAACTCTTCTCACATTTGCGCGACGACCTTCTGTCGGAACTGCGGACTCCGCCAGTCGCTGTCTGCTCCCTGTCCCTCCATGTTTAGAACCGAACCGTTCGGAACCTGGACTCTTTCTCCCGGACTCCACCTGATTTCAGCGCAATGGGTGAAATGGCGGATGTTTATTTACAATTACCGCAGCACTGTCCGGCGGAAGCGGCACTGCTGCCGAGGAACACAAAGCGGAAGTGACGAACATGATTCAATTTAATATTTTTATTATTGTGCACCCGTTATCACATTGATAGAAGAGTGACTTTATAAAAAACATACAGTCGAATAACTAAAATAGACCAAAAAAAGTGTTGTTGATTTGTTAAAAAAAACAACTAATAATTGAAGCAAGTAGAACGTTGAACAATGTTTTCCATTAAGAGTAAGTGTCTCGATCAGGTTGGAACCAAAACCTGCAGCCATTGCAGTCCTTGAGGACCAGAATTGACCCAACCCCGCTCTGGAGAGATGATTTAAAACGAATATCTGATGAAAAGAAATGGGAGATACTTTAAACTCATCACCTCCACGATGTGGTTCTTATTTGATAATAAAGAAACAAACATACATGCTCAAATAATAGGGAGGAAAATGTGCAAATGGACAATATTAATACTTCACAAAGACACGGTTTCAGTCAATATCTTAAACGTTTATTTTTATTACAACAAGACATTAGTTGCAGCGCGTCCTGGTGGTGGCAGAGCTGCGGTCAGACCTGAAGACTGTTGAGCCTCAACAACCACTGAGTCAGAGACAGAGGTGAACCTGGAGGCTGCAGGACATACGAGTCACTAGCATCAGTCACAAGATCATGAAGGTCATGTGATGGCGAGCCACGTCATCAACTCACCTGCAGTCCAGTCGTGTCCACTGGACAGCCGTGTCTGCTGACGGACAGCAGGTGGGCGTGGCCGCGGCCGGGGTACCCCTCGTCCACCGACAGCTGGCAGACCAGGGAACACGGCATCAGGCAGACCAGACGGCGCTGACGGGGACTCCAGTCGATGGCGAAGCTGAAAAAAAAAACACACGACGATGACACGACTCGGTCCCGGTGGGATTCTTTGACAGCAGCCTCGGGGGCTCACCTGGATCGGAGTTCCTGGATCTCAGTCAGCAAGTCTGCCTGACTCGCGTAAGACTGCCTCACCTCCAGCAGGGCGGCGCTCAACACTCCACGAAGGCCCGTCACACTTTCCTCGACGAGTCCGGCGCCGCGTTCCAACTGCAGCTGAAAGCGGTCCTGGGGGCTCCATGTGATGGACACCTTCAGCGGCTCCAACAGTCTTGAGCTGGAGAGGGATCTGGGCAACAGCTGCAGAGTTTGCTCCGATTGGTCCATACTCAACGGACGGATCTGGAGCGCTTCCTGATTGGCTGATATACTTTCTTGCAGACTAGAAGGATAGAGAGCATTCACGATCGTTTTGTTCCTCCAGGTATGAAGATATAACGACACTCACTCGTCTCTGAGTAACTGCCAGGAGGTCATGTGACCGTGCACAACCTCAGACTTTTCCTGGAGCTTCTCTAGCTGACCTTCACAGAGCCGCAGAGCAGCCTTCGTCTCCAGGACGGCTTTGTAGAGCAGCTCACTCTGATCCTTCTGCGAGGACGGAACTGAGATGTTCATCATCCACCTCCACAGTGAGGATCTTCAAGCTCATCTGTGTCGACCGAGTCGTACCTTAGCATTCAGCTGTTGCAGCAGGTTTTGGAGTTTGTGTTGCTGCTTCTGCATCTGTGTAGTCTGGTGGTTCAGAGTCGTCAGGGCATTCTCCATCACCTCCATCTTTTTTTTGCACTCCAGTTTCAAAGACTTCCACCGGTCACGAGTCTCGCCTATCCCACACACACACACACACACACACACACACACACACACACACACACACACACACACACACACACACACACACACACACCACACACACACACACACACACAGTTATTTATCGTTAGCACAGGTTTGCTTAAGAGAGAAATTGCTTCGTGTTCACAGGTGAGTCTGAAGTTGGACCTGTGATGGGAGGGCACGACGACACCAGCAGCTGGCGGGCTGAATTTAGACCTTCTAGCAAAGACCCCAGAACAAACAAATGTCGCCACAGAACCTTCTTCGCCCGGCGGTTGTCCTACACCGAAAATCAAATTGTTAGTGTGAGTGTGCGCACACACGTGTGTGTTTGTGTGTGTGGATGGACCGACCTTGAGGAAGAATAACATGCCGCCTGTATTACGTTCATCCACCGGTTCTGAGCTCCCAGAGTTCAGGAGATACGAATCACATCTGTGCAACATTCCAGTCCTGTCTCGCACAAACACAAGAACATGATTTTCTATCTGCAACCTCACAATGATGCCAGATGTTCCACACAAACACAGCTTTCCTTGATTTTCTGGAACTCCTGTTGTGCTATCAGTTTTATCTTGATCTTTAAAGTATATACTTTATTGAGTATTGTTTTGATTGTTTAAGCGCTTTGTGACCCTGGTCTTACTTACTTACTTACTTTGATACATGTTTAAAACACCAACCAAAGCCCGATTAGTTATATAGCCAGCAATAGGATTTTGAAATCTACCTTTTAAAATACTTTTTTTCCATTTAATATATTTTTTTTTATTTAAAAAAAAAACAGAAAACACGACTAAACCACCGCACATATCAGTAAATGATTTGCTTCAATAATGATCTAAACGGTCATATAATGTGAGGTAATCGTCCTTTTATAAACCCCACGCGTTCGTTCAATGTTTCTGGCGTCACGATCAAAATGAAGAAAATATGACACTTACGGATCCATCGCAGCCATTTTGATTTCAAATATAGGCGCGATCCCACGTTCTACTGGCTGCCGTGTGACGAGCCAATCAGATGTCTCCGCCTACACCACGTGACGTAAACAAGCCGATTGGTGAGCGATGCATTGTGGGACGTGTGCTCGCTTTTGCTGTGACGTCAGCCTGCTTTGCGCAGAAGCCTTGGTTTTATATAAACTTAAATACTGCATTTTAAACCTAAAGTTTAGCATCATGTTTATTTTTGTTCTTTTGAGAAGAATTAAAAAAAAAAATGCGCAGACGGCTGAGTTTTCTATTTCCGGCTGCATCCACCTGACTACTTCCGGCTGGTTGGGAGGAAGAGTGGACCCTTGGTAGGGTCTGATGTTTGTCAACAATTCCACGTGTTTGTTGTTGTTTATAATCTAGTCATATAGAGAGATATAAAGATGACGTGCTAGAGTTAGCATAATTAACTAGCTATTGAAATAATGATCCTCTTGGAATCGTTTAACATGCAATATTTATTAGTAAGAACTTCCTGTTGCAGATGCTGATCTCGGTGCGGTGATGAGAACTTTAAAGAAACAATAGCATGGGAAGAAAAACTCCTTTCATTGAAAAATGCTGAAGTCTTGGGTTCTGATGCGGCCCGGGACGGGTCTGGTCCGTGGGCTCAAGAGCACGGCGAAGCATTGAGGCACGGTTGAGTCTGGTCTTCACCCTCGGGGTGATCCTTGCAGGCCACGGTGTTCGGAGTCCCACTGAACGAGGCCTTGTCATTCCGAAGCCCTATGGTAGGACTGGACACGAGCACACAGTTAAAGTGTCCGTCCGCCGACGAATGATTGACAGGTGTCACTGACCTGTATTCACTGTAGTCAGGGGAACATATCCTCAATCTCCTTCGAGTGGACCTTGGACCACAAGTGGGTTTGCACCAGGTCCAGGGCCCCCAGCCCGCCCAGTCTCCCTGAACTGACATGTGACACCACTCAGGTTGTGTGTCTCTGTGTGTCCAGTTACTTTTGTCACTCACGATCACAACCCTGGACATTGTAACACACTTGGTACTCGCTGTCTTCTCCGCCTCGACAGGCAGAACCGCTGCTGCTCCGGTGCAAACATTTGCGTGTCTTCCACTGTATGCCACCGACGTTCGAGCAGCTGATGTCGATCCTGTCGTCGTGAGCGTATTGACACTTTCCCCACGAGCCCCACGCTGACCACTGCCCGTCCACTAGAGGGAGACATGTGAGGGTGTGTGTCTGCTTAGACCCAGGGTGGGAGATTAAAGGGAAATGAATGTGTGTATTTGTGTGTGTTGTTGTGATGTTTGACTATTGTATCATCAGTGTGTGTGTGTTGTTGTGATGTGTGACTATATTGTATCATCAGTGTGTGTGTGTTGTTGTGATGTGTGACTATTGTATCATCAGTGTGTGTGTGTTGTTGTGATGTGTGACTCTATTGTATCATCAGTGTGTGTGTGTTGTGATGTGTGTCTCTATTGTATCATCAGTGTGTGTGTGTTGTTGTGATGTGTGACTATTGTATCATCAGTGTGTGCGTGTTGTTGTGATGTGTGACTCTATTGTATCATCAGTGTGTGTGTGTTGTTGTGATGTGTGACTCTATTGTATCATCAGTGTGTGTGTGTTGTTGTGATGTGTGACTCTATTGTATCATCAGTGTGTGTGTTGTTGTGATGTGTGACTCTATTGTATCATCAGTGTGTGTGTTGTTGTGATGTGTGACTCTATTGTATCATCAGTGTGTGTGTTGTTGTGATGTGTGACTCTATTGTATCATCATGTGTGTGTGTGTTGTTGTGATTGAAGTGTGACTCTATTGTATCATCAGTGTGTGTGTTGTTGTGATGTGTGACTCTATTGTATCATCAGTGTGTGTGTTGTTGTGATGTGTGACTCTTTCATCAGTGTTGTTGTGATGTGTGATTTGACTCTATTGTATTATCAGTGTGTGTGTGTTGTTGTGATGTGTGACTCTATTGTATCATCAGTGTGTGTGTGTTGTTGTGATGTGTGATTCTATTGTATCATCAGTGTGTGTGTGTTGTTGTGATGTGTGACTCTATTGTATCATCAGTGTGTGTGTTGTTGTGATGTGTGACTCTATTGTATCATCAGTGTGTGTGTGTTGTTGTGATGTGTGACTCTATTGTATCATCAGTGTGTGTGTTGTTGTGATGTGTGACTCTATTGTATCATCAGTGTGTGTGTTGTTGTGATGTGTGACTCTATTGTATCATCAGTGTGTGTGTTGTTGTGATGTGTGACTCTATTGTATCATCAGTGTGTGTGTGTTGTTGTGATGTGTGACTCTATTGTATCATCAGTGTGTGTGTTGTTGTGATGTGTGACTCTATTGTATCATCAGTGTGTGTGTTGTTGTGATGTGTGACTCTATTGTATCATCAGTGTGTGTTGTTGTGATGTGTGACTCTATTGTATCATCAGTGTGTGTGTTGTTGTGATGTGTGACTCTATTGTATCATCAGTGTGTGTGTTTGTACAAAACTCTCTTTTCATTGAAATATTGACATTAGAAAATGATCTTAAGCTCCGCCCACTGAAACTTTGTTTTCTGGAGATGAAATCTTGTTGACCATAATCATCAATTCCGGAAGTCTCCACCTCCAAGTGACTCGTTGTATAAACAAAGCGTGATTACAGCTGGAGGAGTGAAGCCATTATTACGTCATCATGGACTCTCGTAACCTCTCGTTCGTCCAGATTTCAGAGCAACTTTATAAAGTAATAAAGTGTAAAACATGGTCGTGATGAGAAGTTACTGCGTCTTAGAGAGAAAAGCCTCTTGAAAGTGTCAGGAGAGTTTGACAGGTAAACACTCAGAAACACAAATGAACTAAAACATACTGTGACAGACGTCAGAAGAGACCAGCGAAGAACATATTTTTATACTTAATACGTAAAATAAAGCTTTCCATACGTGAAATAACTTAGTAAACATGATCTCAATACATGACGAATGATGAATAAAGACCTAAACAGTTATAAACAGTTATAATACATAGAGATCAGGACACAGAGCAGGACTGACCTGGACAGTAGACTCTGGTGTTGCAGGTTTGACTCCGGCGGTTCTCACCGGGGCAGGGCTGGCCTCCATGTTTGGGGGGGGGTCTGTCACACTTCCTGACGGACAGCTGCAGCCCCAGCCCACATGTGACCGGACAGGCACTGAAGGGGGACCAGGCCCCCCACGCACCGTCCACTGACGCAGAGGGACACATGAGTCATCGTCCTGTGGAAGTGTCGGGGGGGTCAGGGAAGTACCTGAGCAGGGGGGCACACTTTGGCAGGTCTGCACGTCGGTGGGGGCACCGGGGCAAACGTTGCCCGGGGGCTGGGCGGAGGGGGCGGGGTTAGTGCAGAAGTGACGCCGCGTCCTGGTGACCCGTCCTCCTTCTGGGACGCAGGAGGCGGAACACTCGCCCCAGTGAGACCATCCAGACCACGACCCGTCCACTGCGAGCAACACCTCATTTTCACCGGCCCTTGTGTGCGAGTGTGTGTGTGTGTGTGTGTGTGTGTGTGTGTGTGTGTGTGTGTGTGTGTGTGTTACCTGGACACTCGCTGACGCAGTCCCTGGTGATGGTACCGGGACCGACGCAGAATTTCCCGCCATATTTCGGGGCAGGGTTGTCACACGGTCGCTGGATCAGCTGCAGTCCCGCCCCACAGACGGCGGTGCAGGGTCCAGGCGGAGACCACGGCCCCCAGTGACCGTCCACTGCAACGAGCGCCGGTCAGTCTCGGGGTCAGATCCGGGTGCTGTGACTCACCGGGGCAGTCGTTCATCTCGGTGCAGGACCGGACCTCCGAGTTCTCCCCCGGACAGGCTTGTCCCGGGGGCTCGGTGTCGTTGGAGGGCGCGGGGTCGGAGCAGGAGCGGCTCCGCAGTCGGTCCGGGGTCTCCTCGGCGCTGATGCATGGACCAGAACACAGAGACCACCCGGACCACTGGGTCCAGCCGCCGTGGACTGTGAGGGCGAGAGGGAGAGGTCAGCGGGGGCGCCGACGGACGCCGGACCCACGGGTCACCTGGGCAGGGCTTCATCTGCGGGCACGGCTCCGTCTCCTCGGCGGCGCCGCCGTCGCAGGTCTCGTGACACCCTGGTGGAGCGCCGCAGACCCTCGCCCTCCTCCGGGCGCCGCCGTCGCCACAGCTGCGAGAACATGGCGACCAGGGATTCCACGAGGACCAACCTGTCGCTGAAAGTTTCAAACTTGAAAATAAATACACAGTTTGATATTCTAACTCCAATCATTCAAAAATACATTCACTAAATAATACTCACATACAGTGCCTTGTGAAAGTATTCGCCCCTTGAATCTTTCAACATTTCGCCACATTTCAGGCTTCAAACATAAAGATATAAAATTTTAATTTTTTGTCATGAATCAACAACAAGTGACACAATCGTGAAGTGGAACGAAATTTATTGGATAATTTAAACTTTAACAAATAAAAAACTGAAAAGTGGGGCGTGCAATATAATTCGGCCACCTTGCGCTAATACTCTGTAGCGCCACCTTTTGCTGCAATTCCAGCTGCAAGTCTCTTGAGGTATGTCTCTATCAGTTTTGCACATCGAGAGACTGGAATTCTTGCCCATTCTTCCTTCAAAACAGCTGGAGCTCAGTGAGGTTGGATGGAGAGCGTTTGTGAACAACAGTCTTCAGCTCTTTCCACAGATTCTCCATTGGATTCAGGTCTGGACTTTGACTTGGCCATTCTAACACCTGGATACGTCTATTTGTGAACCATTCCATTGTAGATTTGGCTTTATGTTTTGGATCATTGTCCTGTTGGAAGATAAATCTCCGTCCCAGTCTCAGGTCTTTTGCAGACTCCAACAGGTTTTCTTCCAGAATGGTCCTGTATTTGGCTCCATCCATCTTCCCATCAATTGTAGCCATCTTCCCTGTCCCTGCTGAAGAAAAGCAGGCCCAAACCATGATGCTGCCACCACCATGTTTGACAGTGTTGATGGTGTGTTCAGGGTGATGAGCTGTGTTGCTTTTACGCCAAACATATTGTTTTGCATTGTGGCCAAAAAGTTCGATTTTGGTTTCATCTGACCAGAGCACCTTCTTCCACATGTGTGGTGTGTCTCCCAGGTGGCTTGTGGCAAACTTTAAACAAGACTTTTTATGGATATCTTTGAGAAATGGCTTTCTTCTTGCCACTCTTCCATAAAGGCCAGATGTGTGCAGTGCACGACTGATTGTTGTCCTCTGGACAGACTCTCCTCAGCTGTAGTTATCTGCAGTTCATCCAGAGTGATCATGGACCTCTTGGCTGCATCTCTGATCAGTCTTCTCCTTGTTTGAGATGAAAGTTTGGAGGGACGGCGGGTCTTGGTAGATTTGCAGTGGTCTGATACTCCTTCCATTTCAATAGAATTGCTTGCACAGTGATCCTTGAGATGTTTAAAGCTTGGGAAATCTTTTTGTATCCAAATCCGGCTTTAAACTTCTCCACAACAGTATCTCGGACCTGCCTGGTGTGTTCCTTTGTCTTCATGGTTCTCTCTTTAAACAGAACCCTGAGACTATCAAAGAGCAGGTGCATTTATACGGAGACTTGATGACACACAGGTGCCTTCTATTGATCATCATCAGTCATTTAGGACAACATTGGATCCTTCAAAGATCCTCACTGAACTTCTGGAGTGAGTTTGAAAGTAAAGGGGCGAATAATATTGCACGCCCCACTTTTCAGTTTTTTATTTGTT
>JACEEU010000695.1:20934043-21019043 GCA_016630915.1 Callionymus lyra | reverse complement strand
TGTGCTTGTGTGTGTGTGTGTGTGTGCTTGTGGGGGTGTGTGTGTGTGTGTGTGTGTGTGTGTGTGTGTGTGTGTGTGTGTGTGTGTGTGTGTGTGTGTGTGTGTGTGTGTGTGCTTGTGTGTGCACCGACCCGCAGGACTGACACACTCCGGGACGCTCCTGGAAGCCATTGTTGACGTCCAGACAACAGTCATCTTGGTCCACCTCGCCCAGCTCTGACCCACACTGACCCGAGGTTCTGTTGACACCGGAGAAACACAACACACACACTTCGAAACGCACACAGACACACAACGATCTTCTGTTAAAAACCCCAAAGATTCAGATCCACAAATGTGAAGTACATCTTGAAAGTATACTGTCCGGGGCACGACACAAGTTCTTAGCAGTTTAGCAATCGTAAATGAAAAAACAAGCAGAAACCTGACCAGAACGTGACTCGAGGATTGAGAATGCTGCGACACATGTTACCTGTGAAGAATGAATCCTTTTTTTTGACTTGTGGTTAATTTCACATTTAAGTCTTGCGGGTTCAAGTGTTCATTGTGAAGAAGAGGTTGATGTTTGAGGAGAATAGAGAGACTTCCATTAAAAGTTTTAAACAAGAATGTTCATTTTTTTGGACCAAAATTGAATGTGTGTCTGCGACTGCATTTTAAAACAGTTTAAGACTTGAGTTTGATCCCGATCTACGAATTCGAATCGTAAAGTTTCACGTCAGTAATTCAACTTTTCCAGGCGACAGAAGACTTTTGAAGAATAAAAACCGTTTCCACTCACCTGACGGTTTCACGCACGCCAGGACCAGAACCAGAACCAGGCGGATCCTGTCCGACATCCTGAGGTTTCGAACTCAACTGACCCTCGCTGACCAAACACCAGCTCTCGCGCACACGCGCGCGCGTCCACGTCATTTGAATCTGCGTTTCTTTCTTAATTGAAAAAGTCTCTCTGCGCTGCTGAGTGACGTCACTGTCAGTGATGACGGCGGAAATACTTGAGGAATACAAAACTAAAAGGTACACGTTTGAGTAAAAACATTTGAAACACCATCAAGGATTTTCACATTTAAAGTAGAACATTTATCCTACAAATATTTACTCTCTTGTTTCATGGAAATGTACACGATTGTGAAAGTGAACAAACACAACAAAGTGAGAGGATTTGTAACTTTAAAGACAAATATTAAGGTTTATTTATCATTCAAAGAATAAAATGAAATCTTCACAAATAAAACAACACAAGTTCATTCATCATTGACTAAAAAAACCACAGAAAAAACAAGAGAAACTTGTCAATATTTCTTTTCATCCTCAGTCAAAGTAAAAAATCTGCTTTTCAATTATTTCTTCTTACGAATTAAAGTAATTACATTGATTTAAATCGTGGATGTTGGGATTATTTTTCCGTTGGCGAATCGAAATGTGTTTTTTTTATAATGATTTTTCTCCCTTTTATTATTATTATTCTATCTTTTCTTATATATTGCACTTCTTGTAAGTAAGTAAGTAATTTTTATTTATATAGATATTTTCCAGACCAGGGTCACAAAGCGCTTAAACAATCAAAACAATATTCAATAAAGTATATACTTTAAAGATCAAGATAATACTGAGAACAACACAGGAGTTCCAGAGAATCAAGGAAAAGCCTAGCATTGGCCAGTGAGACGTGTGTTTACGGGTCAGTAATAATCAATAATCTGGGTTATTGATTATTACTGCCTGGAATGCGTTTTATTTACAAAACACCTAATTTTCCCTCAAGTAACCTTATCTTGTGACGATTGACTAGAGATTATGATTAAAACACAATATATTAAGAAACAACACTATATAAATAAAACTGTTTTCAGGGTCAAACCAAGAGGACACGAGGGTCAACAAATAAACGAGTGATTTTTGAGTTCCAAACAAAACCGCCAGGAGGCGAGAGAGTGCAATCGCCGCCATCGTCGCGGAACTACAACTCCCAGCGGGCCTCGCTACTTCCGGTCCCATTTTGACGCATGTTCCAGGAGGCGGGGTTTGTAATTATTGCTCCCGTCGCTTATTTACGATATTTATTTATTTTCCGCGTCTCTAACTACCTCCGGGAAGCGTCCGCGGTTCCCCGGCGTCGCACCCTCACCGAGAGCGTGTGTCGCACAGCGAGGCTCTAAAGGCGGCGCGCAGGAGCTCCGCACGCGCACAATAGAGGAGAACAATAGCTGCGGCGCCACCAGCAGCGACACCGAGCCGAGCTTCTGGGGCCGCATCCCGGGAGAGAGTCGAGCGAGGAGCCGCTGCAGCGAGCACCGGGGGGGAGGGAGCGCGCCAGAGAGGGGGAGGGAGAGCGAGGGGTGTGAATGGGCACGACTCCACCAGCCGCTCTGCGCCCTTCAAGCTCGTCCACATCGATCCGCCATCGGCGCCCATCGTCCCGCCGCGACACCGGAGGAGCGTCCGAGCCGCGAGCGGCGGGCGGCGGCATGAGGTGAGCAGACCCGGCGGGGGGGAGAGACCGAGAACGAGGAAGCGGAGCGGCAGGAGCTGCTCGACCCGAGCTAACAGAGAACCGAACCGAGACCCGTTTCTGATGAGCGAGCCGGGAGTCTGCGCCCTGGACCACAGAGGTAGGTGACCCCGGGGGGCGAGGGGGGCACAGGGGGTCCAGGAACCCCCGGAACCTGCAGCTGCGTGCACCGCTGCGAGGACCGGAGCTAGCATGCTAGCTGCTGTACCTGTGCAGGGGTGGAGGAGGAGGAGAGGGAGGGGGGGGAATCATCTGATCACCCCGATATCGAATCGATACAAATCGATTAGACCGCGACACGGAAGTTGTTTCTATTTGTCTGCAGGCTAGACTTGGCTAGCACTTAGCTTTTGTGACGTCACGGACCAGCGCGAGCTGTGTTGATAACAGATCGATAAACGATAATAATAATAATAATAATGGCGGCGATCAAACCTGCTGCTCGTCGATTCTTGTGTCACTTTAACTTCAGTCATGGATGATCGATTATATTGGTGTTTATCGATTAGTTAATAAACATTAAACCTGGATTTATTATATATTATTATTATTACTATATATTGGAGAATCAAATGTAAGGTAAACTTTATTGATCCTCAGCAGGTCTCCTTCGGGAAATAGTTTTTTCCAATAGTCAATACATACAATAATGTTTTTATAAAAAATACATCAAAATAAAATAAGAACAAGAACATAAAGAGAACAATAAATGTGAAGGTTTATTTAAATGATTTATTCTTTTAAGTGATGAGTTTCTCTTCTTAACTTTGTTTAATTTACCCCACAAAAAGAACCAGGAGGTTCTGAGAAGTACCTGAAGACAGGTGAAGTACTACAGTACTTGAAGACAGGTGAAGTACTACAGTACTTGAAGACAGTACTTGAAGACAGGTGAAGTACATACACAGTACTTGAAGACAGGTGAAGTACTACAGTACTTGAAGACAGGTGAAGTACTACAGTACTTGAAGACAGGTGAAGTACTACAGTACTTGAAGACAGGTGAAGTACTACAGTACTTGAAGACAGGTGAAGTACTACAGTACTTGAAGACAGGTGAAGTACTACAGTACTTGAAGACAGGTGAAGTACACTACAGTACTTGACAGTGAAGACAGGTGAAGTACTACAGTACTTGAAGACAGGTGAAGTACTACAGTACTTGAAGACAGGTGAAGTACTACAGTACTTGAAGACAGGTGAAGTACTACAGTACTTGAAGACAGGTGAAGTACTACAGTACTTGAAGACAGGTGAAGTACTACAGTACTTGAAGACAGGTGAAGTACTACAGTACTTGAAGACAGGTGAAGTACTACAGTACTTGAAGACAGGTGAAGTACTACAGTACTTGAAGACAGGTGAAGTACTACAGTCCTTGAAGACAGGTGAAGTACTACAGTACTTGAAGACAGGTGAAGTACTACAGTACTTGAAGACAGGTGAAGTACTACAGTACCTGAAGACAGGTGAAGTACTACAGTACTTGAAGACAGGTGAAGTACTACAGTACTTGAAGACAGGTGAAGTACTACAGTACTTGAAGACAGGTGAAGTACTACAGTACTTGAAGACAGGTGAAGTACTACAGTACCTGGAGACAGGTGAAGTACTACAGTACCTGGAGACAGGTGAAGTACTACAGTAGCATACAGTCCTTGAAGACAGGTGAAGTACTACAGTACTTGAAGACAGGTGAAGTACTACAGTACCTGGAGACAGGTGAAGTACTACAGTACTTGAAGACAGGTGAAGTACTACAGTCCTTGAAGACAGGTGAAGTACTACAGTACCTGGAGACAGGTGAAGTACTACAGTACTTGAAGACAGGTGAAGTACTACAGTACTTGAAGACAGGTGAAGTACTACAGTACTTGAAGACAGGTGAAGTACTACAGTACTTTGGCGTGAAAACTCCAAACATCACGTAGAGATTCGTTGTCCATCGTGACTCCGTCAAAGTGGCTTCTGTGAAGGTTCAAAGGTCGACCCTGGCTGACCCTTGTCTCCCCCCAGCTGACTCGTTGGGTGATGTCGGGCAGTAAGGCGCTGGGCGGGGGGGCTCGGCGCAGGCGGACCCGCTGCCGGCGCTGCCAGGCCTGCATGAGGAGCGAGTGTGGAGAGTGTCACTTCTGCAAGGACATGAAGAAGTTCGGAGGACCAGGACGCATGAAGCAGTCGTGTCTGCTGAGGCAGTGCACCGCTGTAAGACACACACACACAAGTACACACACACACACACACACACACACACACACACACGCACACACAGACGATGACACACGTGTGCGTCCCTGCAGCCGGTGCTGCCACACACCGCCGTGTGCTTCGCGTGCGGAGAGGCTGGAAAGGAGGACACGGTGGACTCGGAGGAGGAGAAGTTCAGCTGGTCCCTGATGGAGTGCACCATCTGCAACGAGATCATCCACCCCAGCTGCCTCAAGGTGAGTCCGTCTAGAGGACCCCGAGACCCGGAACCCCTGGACTCACCCTCTCCTCCTCCTCAGATGAACCGCACGGACGGGATCATCAACGAAGAGATCCCCAACTGCTGGGAGTGTCCCAAGTGCCACAAGGAGGGGAAGACCAGTAAGGTGAGAGGTCACCTGTTCACCTTTGACCCGCTGGGAACGGTGGTGAAACCAACCAGCAGGAGGCGCCACTTCAGACACAAATTAGAAGGGGTCAAACTGACCCACGGGGGTCACGTGATCAACCCTCGATAACCTGAGGTCAACCTGAGCTCCATCATCTTGGAGAGACTCAGAAAGAAGCAGCTCTAACATCTCGTCTCAGTGCAGAGGTGGAGGCCCCTGGTCAGACCCACCCCACTGTGATAGTGTGGTATCAAGTATATGTGTGTAGTATTGTCCAGTACTTGAGTCTGGTGTTGTGATAGTGTAGTATCAAGTATATGTGTGTAGTATTGTCCAGTACTTGACTCTGGTGTTGTGATAGTGTAGTAACAAGTATATATGTGTAGTATTGTCCAGTACTTGACTCTGGTGTTGTGATAGTGTAGTAACAAGTATATATGTGTAGTATTGTCCATTACTTGACTCTGGTGTTGTGATAGTTTAGTAACAAGTATATATGTGTAGTATTGTCCAGTACTTGACTCTGGTGTTGTGATAGTGTAGTAACAAGTATATATGTGTAGTATTGTCCAGCACTTGACTCTGGTGTTGTGATAGTGTAGTAACAAGTATATATGTGTAGTATTGTCCAGCACTTGACTCTGGTGTTGTGATAGTGTAGTAACAAGTATATATGTGTAGTATTGTCCAGTACTTGACTCTGGTGTTGTGATAGTGTAGTAACAAGTATATATGTGTAGTATTGTCCAGTACTTGACTCTGGTGTTGTGATAGTGTAGTAACAAGTATATATGTGTAGTATTGTCCAGTACTTGACTCTGGTGTTGTGATAGTGTAGTAACAAGTATTTATGTGTAGTATTGTCCAGTACTTGACTCTGGTGTTGTGATAGTGTAGTAACAAGTATATATGTGTAGTATTGTCCAGTACTTGACTCTGGTGTTGTGATAGTGTAGTAACAAGTATATATGTGTAGTATTGTCCAGTACTTGACTCTGGTGTTGTGATAGTGTAGTAACAAGTATATATGTGTAGTATTGTCCAGTACTTGACTCTGGTGTTGTGATAGTGTAGTAACAAGTATATATGTATAGTATTGTCCAGTACTTGACTCTGGTGTTGTGATAGTGTAGTAACAAGTATATATGTGTAGTATTGTCCAGTACTTGACTCTGGTGTTGTGATAGTGTAGTAACAAGTATATATGTGTAGAATTGTCCAGTACTTGACTCTGGTGTTGTGATAGTGTAGTAACAAGTATATATGTGTAGTATTGTCCAGTACTTGACTCTGGTGTTGTGATACTGTAGTAACAAGTATATATGTGTAGTATTGTCCAGTACTTGACTCTGGTGTTGTGATACTGTAGTAACAAGTATATATGTGTAGTATTGTCCAGTACTTGACTCTGGTGTTGTGATACTGTAGTAACAAGTATATATGTGTAGTATTGTCCAGTACTTGACTCTGGTGTTATGATAGTGTAGTAACAAGTATATATGTGTAGTATTGTCCAGTACTTGACTCTGGTGTTGTGATACTGTAGTAACAAGTATATATGTGTAGTATTGTCCAGTACTTGACTCTGGTGTTGTGTATTGTGTAGTACTTGATGAAGTCGTAACTGCTTTAATTTGTTTTCAAACCAAAATATGTCCAAACGTCAGCTTTAAAAGCTGCTGGACTCACTGTATCCACTTGTCCTCAGTCATTGCCGGGATCTTACTGTTCCTTTGGCTGAGGAGGACGTAATCACTGCTGCCTTCTAGTGGCCGGAAGTTTAGTTGCAACACAAAAGTAAACAAACACAATATATTTGCATGTTAATTCCAAATCAATAAATCAAAGTTTATTATCTACACAAGTTATGCTAGAATAATAAAGCTGTGAAAAGATATGAAGATCCATGGCGACCCCTGGTGGATACGGTCCAGGTGCAGCCTACAGATGGACCGGTCCGGACCCGTGAAGGGACCTAATCTTTCTTGTTCATCCAGGACCCGGTGGACGGCTTCGGGAAGCGGCGCCTGGACAACGGGGAGGTGGGTCGCTGGAAGCTCACGGACGACCCGCCCCCGAAGAAGAAGTCGGCGCCCTCCGTGGAAGAGGGCGGGAGGTCGGACGGGGGTCACAAGAGGAAGAAGGAGAAGGAGGGCCCGGCTGACGTCGGCACCACCAAGAAGAAGGTGAGGTCCAGAGCTGTGGTTTGTTGTGTTCCGGTTCTGACCGCCTGGTTCCGTCCGCAGATGAAGGTGGCCCACGAGAAACGCCCGAAAAAGGTACTTTTCTTCTTTTCTTCCTGCCCTGAGACCTCAGTGACGGGGTTTTCTTCCAGAAGCCCAAGCAAGAGGAGTCCAACGGTCCGGCGTCGCTGACGGGAGCCGGAGCGCCCCCTAGCTCCACCTCCCAGGCCGCCGGAGGTGCCACCAGCATGGACCAGCGTTCCCATCACCGGGAGAAGCTGGAGAGGTTCAAGAGGATGTGTCTGCTGGAGCGCCGGCCCGAGTCCTCCTCCTCGTCCTCCTCCAGCTCCGAGTCGGACTCCGAGTCGGACTCGGAGGAGTCCCTGCAGGGGGGGGGCTCCTCGCCGTCCTCGCCGGCCCCGCCCGCACCCCTGGCCTACGGGGGGCCTCGCGGGGAGAAGAGCCACAGCGACCTGGAGAGGGAGCGGGAGCGGGACCGCCGGCTGGCCGAGCTGGGCTTCAGCGCCAGCGAGGAGTCGGAGGGCGACGGCGGCGACGAGGAGGAGCAGGACGAGGAGCCCGACAAGACCCGGCGGCGAGTGGACCCGGGGCCGCTGCGCGGCAGGAAGGGACCCATGCTGGACAGAGACGAGGACACGGCGCCGCACACGGACAGAAACCAGGAAACACTCCCTCGCCACGCACCCGCCGCTCTCCTCCAATCAGATGCCGCCGCCGTCGCAGCAGGACGACGCCACGGGGAAACGTAGCAACGGCCAGGAGGCGCGCAACGGACGGACGCGTGGGGCGGGAGGCGGTGGGGGGTCCAGGGAGGGCGGGGAGAAGGAGAACAGCGTCCTGACCAATCACAGGCACGGGGGCGGGGTCGGGGGCGGGGTCAAAGGCAGCCGCGGCAACAAGGTCCGGAGCAACTCCAAGAGCCAGACGTCCAGGGGCGCCTCCTCCCTGCCCCCCTCCAACGGGGGCGGGGAGGGCGGCGGGAGCGGGCTGCTGATGTCGGCCATGGCGGCGTCGCCCTGCTCGCAGCCGTCCCGCCTCACGCCGCGCTCGCAGATGATGAAGCGCAGCCCCCCCGCCGTGCCGTCGCCGCCGCGGCCGGTCCAGATGGAGCGGCACCTGGTGAGACCCCCGCCCACCTGCCCGGAGCCCAGCTGCCTCCCGCTGGACTCGGGCTCCGCCCACGTCATGTCCCGCGACACCTGGCTGAGGGTCTTCCAGCACCTGAGCCAGAAGGAGCTGTGCGTGTGCATGAGGGTGTGTCGCACCTGGAGCCGCTGGTGAGTACCCCTTCCTTCCTCCTCCGACGCGCCCGCCGTGACCCCGCGCTCACCTGTGCAGGTGTTGCGACAAACGTCTGTGGGCGAGGATCGACCTGAGCCGCCAGCGCTCCATCACCCCCCCCATGCTGAGCGGCATCATCCGCCGGCAGCCGGTGTCGCTGAACCTCGGATACACAAACATCTCCAAGAAACAACTGATGTGGCTCATCAACCGCCTGCAGGGTGTGTGTCTGTGTGTGTCAGTGTGTGTCAGTGTGTGTCAGTGTGTGTCAGTGTGTCTGTGTGTCTGTCTCTGTGTGTGTCAGTGTGTGTCAGTGTGTCTGTCTGTGTGTGTGTGTGTGTGTGTCAGTGTGTGTCTGTCTGTGTGTGTCAGTGTGTGTCTGTGTCTGTCTGTGTCAGTGTGTGTCTGTCTCTGTGTGTGTGTGTGTGTGTGTCTGTCTGTGTGTGTGTCAGTGTGTGTGTGTCAGTGTGTGTCTGTCTGTGTGTGTCAGTGTGTGTCTGTGTCTGTCTGTGTCAGTGTGTGTCTGTCTCTGTGTGTGTGTGTGTGTGTGTGTCTGTCTGTGTGTGTGTCAGTGTGTGTCAGTGTGTGTCAGTGTGTGTCAGTGTGTGTCAGTGTGTGTCAGTGTGTGTCTGTGTGTGTCTGTCTCTGTGTGTGTCTGTGTGTGTCTGTCTCTGTGTGTGTCTGTGTGTCTGTCTCTGTGTGTGTCAGTGTGTCTGTCTCTGTGTCAGTGTGTGTGTCTCTGTGTCAGTGTGTGTCTGTCTCTGTGTGTGTGTGTCATTGTGTCTGTCTCTGTGTGTGTGTGTCAGTGTGTGTCAGTGTGTCTGTCTCTGTGTGTGTGTGTCATGTGTGTCTGTCTCTGTGTGTGTGTGTCAGTGTGTGTGTGTGTCTGTCTCCCTGTGTGTGTGTGTCAGTGTGTCTGTCTCTGTGCGTGTCTGTGTGTCTGTCTCTGTGTGTGTGTGTCAGTGTGTGTCTGTCTCCCTGTGTGTGTGTGTGTGTGTGTCAGTGTGTCTTTGTGTCTGTCTCTCTGTGTGTGTGTGTCAGTGTGTGTCTGTCTCCCTGTGTGTGTGTCAGTGTGTCTGTGTGTGTGTCAGTGTGTCTTTGTGTCTATTTCTCTGTGTGTGTGTATTTGTGTGTCAGTGTGTCTGTCTCTCTGTGTGTGAGTCAGTGTGTGCGTTTTTGTGTAAAAAATACATTTGTGTGTATGTCAGTGTGCCTGTGTGTGTGTGTGTGTGTATACATTTGTGTCTCAGAGTGTGTCTGTGTATGTATGTGAGTGTGTGTCACTGTCTGTCTCTCCGTGTGTGAGTCAGTGTGTGCGTTTTTTGTGCCTCCATTTTTTTTTTTTGGGGTTCTTTTACTTTTTTTTTTTGGGTGTTTTTTTTTTGATTGGGTTTGGGTGTTTTTTTTTTTTTTTTTTTTTTTTTGTTGGGTGTGTGGGGGGGGGGGGTTTTTTTTTTTTTTTTTTTTTTTTTTTTTTTTTTTTTTTTTTTTTTTTTTTTTTTTTTTTTTTTTTTTTTTTTTTTTTTTTTTTTTTTTTTTTTTTTTTTTTTTTTTTTTTTTTTTTTTTTTTTTTTTTTTTTTTTTGTGCGTTTGGTGTGTTGTCTCTGTGTGTGTGCCCTGTGTCTGTCTGTGTCAGTGTGTCTGTCTCTCTGTGTCGTGTGTGTACATAGTGTGTGTGTGTGTGTCAGTGTGTCAGTGTGTCTGTCTCTGTGTGTGTGTGTCAGTGTGTGCTCTGTCTCCCTGTTTGTGTGTACAGTAAATGTTAAGGTGTGTGTGTGTGTTTTGTGTGTGTGTGTCAGTGTTTGCTCGGGGGGTGGGCGTGTGTGTGTGTGTGTGTGTGTGTCAGTGTGCCTGTGTGTGTGTGTGTGTGTGTGTGTCTCTTGTGTGTGTGTGTGTGTGTGTGTGTCTCTGTGTGTGTGTGTGTGTGTGTGTGTGTGTGTGTGTGTGTGTGTGTGTGTGTGTCTGTCTCTTGTGTGTGGTGTGTGTGCGGTTTTTTTAAAAAATATATTTTTTTTTTTTTTTGTGTCCCCTTTTTTTGTGTGTGTGATACATGTCTCAGGGTTGGTGTGTGTGTGTGTGTCTGTCTGTCTCTGTGTGTGTGTGTGTGTGTGTGTAGGTGTGTGTGTGTGTGTGTGTGTGTGTGTGTGTGTTCAGTGGATGTGTGTGTGTGTGTTCACGTGTGTGTGTGTTCTGTGGGTGTGTGTGTCTCAGGTGTGTGTGTTCAGATGGATGTGTGTGTCTCACCAGCGTGTGTGTGTTCTCAGGGCTGGAGGAGCTGGTGGTGGCGGGCTGCGGTTGGTCGGTGGTCTCGGGCTTGTGTCAGGTGGTCTGTCCGTGTCTGAAGCTGCTGGACCTGAGTCGCGTGGAGGAGCTGAAGGACTCTCACCTGAGGGAGCTGCTGGCGCCTCCCGCCGACGGGCGCACAGGTGAGTCCCGCCGACGCCTCCGGGCGACCCTGGCAGGTGAGTGACGCGCTGTGCTCTGATGGGTCCGGCAGCTCAAGGGGAGACCCGGGCCGGGAGGTTCCACAACATGGGCGAGCTCCGCCTGGCCGGGCTGGAGCTGACGGACGCGTCCTCCCGCCTGCTGGTCCGCTTCGCCCCGCAGCTGCTCAAGCTGGACCTGAGCCAGTGTGTGCTGCTGACCGACCAGGCCATCCTCACCCTCACCTCCCCCCTGTCCCCCCTGAGGGAGAGCCTCACCCACCTCAACCTGGCTGGTAAACGCTCGCCTCCTCTCCTCCTCCTGCTGCTCCTGCTCACCTCCTCTCTGTGTTCCAGGCTGTGTGAAGGTGACGGAGCAGAGCGTCCCGCTGCTCCGCCGCTGCTCCTCCCTGCAGACGGTGGACCTTCGCTCCTGCTCGCTGCTCTCCTCCGACAACAGTGGGCTGCTCTCCTTCCCCGCCTCCTCCTGCGCCTCCTCCACATCTGCTGCTCCTCCTGAAGACAGACCGCTGCTCAAGAACAGTTAACTCCCCCCTCCCGCCCCCCCCGCCAGTCACCACGTGTCCGTCTGATGGCGTGACCCCGGAGGTCAGAGTTCAAAAACGCGCCGCGCTAACGTGCATCTCCAGGCCAGTTCCTCGTGGTGTGACCTCATCACGTCTGTAAATAAGGTAGAAAATGTCCGACACTGGAGTCGCCATCAAGGTTTGCAGCTCCGCTCCACAAGGTGGCGCAGGAGAGCGCGTGCGAGCCTCCGTTGTCTCAGGTTTTATTTGGTTTCTCTTTACTTTCTGCATGACATGGTCGCAGGCGCTCCGGCGCAGGAATGTCACTTTTGTTTCTGTGAAATCAAAAGTCTGTTGTTAGCCTCCACTCCTGTGACGTCACTTCCTCCGGAGGTCGTGAACTCCAGCTAGCTCTGGGAAGCCGGCCGATGCGGAACAGGAAGTGACATCACCGATTTTTTTTGTTTTGTTGTTTTCTTTAAACGCTGGATGGTCATGCGTCGCTGTGAGGCCCCGCCCCCTTCCTCTCACCGCCTCAGCGAGCGCCGCGAGTGTCGCCGATGTTTTCCAGATGCACTGAATCCAAGTCATCGTCCTCGTTCGCCAAATCTAGTGTTGTTGTTTACCGGGTGTTTTCCTGTATTTGACTTCTTTTTGTTTACATGTTTGTCTTCAGTTCTTCCATTGTGTTGATGAAATAAAAAAGGAAGTTCGGAGCGAGACGTCCAGGCAGCTACGAGTGAACACTGTTACATAATGACTAATAAACAGACCTTTTTTTTTTTAAACCCGTCTCTGTTCCTGCACCTCGACCGGCGGCCATGTTGGATTGTGATGACATCACCGTCTGTCCAAACTATTATTCAAACCTTTTAATGCTTTAATTCCCTGGAGTATGTTTTTATCTTTAAAAACGTCATTATTACTTTGATCATGTAATTGAATCAGATAACAATGCAAACTTTATAAATGTTTATATATTTTAGAACATTTGACACGGCAGAGATTTCCCCCCAAAAAAGGTTTGAACTTGCATGAAAATGTTAAATAAAATAAATCAAATGTGAGACAGTGAACTTAAAGTTTTTATTAAATAACCTTCTTTATAGTTTGAAAAGATTTCACTCGCATAAAAACATACATTCAGTCTTAATGAACAAGTGAAGCCACATCGTTGTTTATCCTTCACTTAAAGTGGTTTAAACTCTTGTCTTTCACATGTATTTATTCAGATTCTGGTGAAAAGAGTTTAATGAAAGCAGTTCTGATCAGAAAGATGAATAAAGTTGGGATTTAAATCCAAGAGTCGCAGTTCATCGCAGACACGTTCGGTCAAATGTTTTCCCGCCCAACGAATCGTCCCGACGTCCCTGAACGCAACACGCCGCCCCGCCGGCGGAGCGTCGTATCCTTCCGCCGCAAAGAAGCGCGTAGCTCTGACACACAGGATGTGACCGGGCGGCGGTGAAACTGCGATCACTCCGCGCAACGCCAGCTTACATTCCACACACCATCCGAAGGAGAAGCAGCCGAGCTAGTCCCGGGGACCCACCTCATCTACACCCGGGTCTCCGCATCGAACCCGCCGTGTGGTGGCACCAGGGCGAGCACCGTGGAAGAACCATAGTCCCAAAGTTATCGCGGAGAGAAAAGGGAACCTGAGCGGGCGAGAGCTTGTCGGCGGACAGGATGGAGCTCATTACTATCCTCGAGAAAACGGTCTCTCCAGGTGAGTCCGCAGCCGCCGCCCGAGGCCCGGGAGCCCGCTCAGGCTCGTCGGTCCTCCCGCTGTCGTGAAAGTTTGAGTTGCTACGAGTCGTCGATGCTAACATGCTAACCACCCGGCCTCGGTGCGGCTCCACCGGTGACTCGACAATATGTGTGCCGGGCCGCGGGTCCGCCCCGGGCCCTGTTGATAGTTTCAGTGCCGTCGGGTGTTCGCTCCCCCGGGATGTCCGCTCGCCCTTGAACCGCTGGACCGCTGTCCCGCTGACCAACCCTGCCCACGCCTGTTAGCATCCGTGCTAGCTGTTAGCATCCGTGCTAGCTCGCTGACCCGCATCATGTGCGGCCGCCTCCCCGCTCTCGTGCCGGCTGATGCGGCTGCGAGCGCCCGGTGCTGCGGAAAAGTTGATCCGGCTCCGCGTGTGACGGGGCCGGTGTCGTTGCACATGCACGTCGGTCTTTTCGCGCACTTTGTCGCTTGTTAACGTGTAGTTTGTGTCAATGTTCTGGCAGTAGCAACATGCTAGCGTTAGCATGCTAACGCGTGCGGAAGTGGGACTATTGGAACACTTGTGCCGCAACCTTTTCTCTGAAAACATCCGCTCGAAGTTCGGGCTTCGACAGCCGCGGATTTTTTTTCTTCTCGTCTGTTCATTTGGGGGTCGTCACGAACTTAAACCCTCCTCCTCCCCCCACAGATCGGAATGAACTGGAGGCGGCGCAGAAGTTTCTGGAGCAGGCGGCCATCGAGAACCTGGTGAGTCTAGCTAGCTGCATGCTAACACGTTAGCAAGCAAGGCCATGGTGGCTGGAAGTCATGTGACACGCGATAGCCTCTAATTGTTGATGACGTCACTGCGATACTGGATCCCGTCCAGGTCGGTATTTATCATCATGCACGGATGAGCATCATGGGGCTTGACGCGGCGACCTGCCAGCTGTCAATCATCCCCTGGAAAGGAAGTCGGTCTGGTCTTCTGACTCTAGGAACTAGATCAACACGGACACCAGTTGCACTGCAACCCCTGGAGTCTGACAACAATTGAACACGATCACGGGTGTGAGTCGGACACTCCCGGGTCCACTGACTGCAGATAATACGCAGGAACCCGTGTGTTCTTCTACTCTAGTGTTGTCATCTGAAGAGTCTCGCGCTGGAACTCAACCTGTCGAACCCTCGCAGCACATGTCAAACTGGCTGCAGAGACACCGCCCCAGACATGTTTATATCCAGTGTTCCACCTGACCTGGTTCCTCACTGCTGCCTGGAACTACTGCAACATTCTATTCATTCTTTTGTCGGGTTTTCAAGATCAGCTTTATTGGCCCGACACGTGCATGGAGCTTTTTCTTTGTAGTTCTGGAGTTGGTTTAATGACAATTGGAAGAGGAAATAAAATGGATGCATATACATGCAAAAGATGGTAAACACAGTGAACTTGACTTCTCCAATAGAGAAACTCATCCACAAAAATGAAACTATGATCCAAATAATGAAACCTTTGCAATCAAGGCCATATAAAAAGAACCACTTAATATTGTACTTTAGACTTTCTTTTATTGTCCTGGCACAGAAGAACACAGCAGTGAAACTGGCAACGACATTTTGTTACTTGGCAACCGTTAAAAAAACACAGCAGCCTGAATGTATGTATAAAAGTATAAATATATAAATGTAAAGTGGGATCAGCTTTAAAATGAGACTTGACACGTTAAACATGAGTGAGTTGTGTATACTTCTCCAGGACTACTGAAGCTCAAAGTACACCGAGGCACGACAAACCTCTGCCAAGGAGATAATTTAAACGACACATTATTCAGGACTTGTGTTTCAGCTTTTGAGTTGATGGTTTGACGCAGGTTTTTTCAAAACACTGTCTGACGCGACAAAACCCGTTGTTGCTCGTTCATCACACCGTCGTTGGTTTTTACGCTGTAACGAGTGAAGTGTTCTTGAGCGAGTCGACCCGTGAGAAGTCGTGTCTGAACCCGTGTCTGTTGTTCTGTCTGCAAACAAACGGAAGCAACGTTGACGCGACTCTGTTACACAAACATCTGTCACATGATCGATCGTGTCTCGTCTTCAGCCCACGTTCCTGGTGGAGCTGTCCAAGGTGCTGGCCAACCCCGGGAACACTCAGGTGGCTCGCGTGGCCGCCGGTCTGCAGGTGAAGAACTCGCTGACGTCCAAGGACCCGGATGTGAAAACCCAGTACCAGCAGCGATGGCTGGCCATCGACATGAACGCCCGCCGCGATATCAAGACCTACGTGAGCCGAGATCCCCCGTCACGCCAGGCGATGGCGCCGCTCTCTCTCACCGCCTCTCGTCCCGCAGGTCCTGCAGACTCTGGGCACGGAGACGTACCGGCCCAGCTCGGCGTCGCAATGCGTCGCTGGGATCGCTTGTGCCGAGATTCCCGTCAACCAGTGGCCGGAACTGATCCCGCAGCTCGTGGCCAACGTCACCGACCCGTCGAGCACCGAACACATGAAGGAGTCCACGCTAGAGGCCATCGGATACATCTGCCAGGACATCGTGAGTGACGCACACACACACACACACGTGACGTCCGTTCCTCTTCCTGCCTCAAGTGTTGCTGGGAGATTTTTTGCTCGTCACAGAGAAAAATGGTTTTCTTCACCCAGAAAGTTTCAGGCTCTGCTGCCGAAACACAAACTTGCTGGTTTTGCAAAACCTAACAGACGGCGTTTGCAACCGATGTGTCCACATGGACGGACGTGACGCCACGACTTCTAGACAAACCTACGAATGACGGCCTCTCTTGTCGTCCAGGACCCTGAGCAGCTGCAGGAAAACGCCAACCAGATCCTGACGGCCATCATCCAGGGCATGAGGAAGGAGGAGCCCAGCAACAACGTCAAGCTGGCCGCCACCAACGCCTTGCTCAACTCCCTGGAGTTCACGAAAGCCAACTTTGACAAGGAGGTACCGTCGCCACGCCCGCTCCACTCGGACCCCCGAGGCTGACGTCCATGTGCACTTGTGTTCCAGACGGAGAGACACTTCATCATGCAGGTGGTTTGTGAGGCCACTCAGTGCCTGGACACCAGGGTGAGTCCGACCCTGAAGAAGCTCCTGAACGTTAATCATGACGAGGATTTAAAATGAATATCGACAAACTCAGTTTTCTGTAGACTTGAGCAGCAACAGAGTTCTCATGGATCCTAAAAAATAAGGCATTAGAATGTTCTCTTTGAGAAGTTTTAAAAGGATAAAAGTCAGATTTGATGTTGGTTTAAAATCTCAAAATATCTGGAAAGATTTGTTTATTTAAAAAAAAAAACAGATTTCAATCCGTCACGACAATGGAAATGAAAAAACTGCAGATGCTCGTCGCGCTTCTAGACATTCGATGGAAATATAGGCTCGTGTTAAAATGAACATACGCTTGTGGAGTTTTTATTTCTCTCTAGAATATTGGGAATTAATTGGGCTAAACCATTTAATTTTAACTAATATTGCTGTTCAGTTGAATATTTAAAACGTTATTTCCATTTGTATATTTACATGAAACCTCTAGACTGAGGCCTGCATTTATCTTGACATGAATACAATGATGTATATTTACTTGACTGGAATAAACAATAAATGATGGAATTAAAAGGCATTTTAGTGCAAGAATGTAAAGAAGAAACGAGTCACAGTAAATAACATTTTGGCTACAGAAATAAAACGTACATTTGAACTGTAATACAAGCAAAACGTGTTTTTAAAACCCACTGTGGAATGTTTCCGGCGCCACCTGCTGTAGAGTTGATGCAAGTTTCTAATCTCGGCCTCTGACACGAAAATGACTTGAATTCAATCAAACGTTTGACTTCAACTCGAGTTAAACTCGGTCTTCAGGTGCGAGTGGCAGCGCTGCAGAACCTGGTGAAGATCATGTCGCTCTACTACCAGTACATGGAGACCTACATGGGCCCCGCCCTGTTCGCGGTAAGATCACTTCCTGTTGATGATGATGATGATGATGATTAAAAGGTCAACTTCCTCTCAGATCACCATTGAAGCGATGAAGAGCGACATCGACGAAGTGGCTCTTCAAGGCATCGAGTTCTGGTCTAACGTTTGTGACGAGGAGATGGACTTGGCGATCGAGGCCACAGAGGTCGGTGACCCCCTGATACCCCCACTGACCCCCAGCTGACCTGTGCTCGTCCCCACAGGCCTCGGAGCAGGGCCGCCCTCCAGAACACACCAGCAAGTTCTACGCCAAAGGAGCGCTGCAGTACCTGGTCCCCATCCTGACCCAGACCCTCATCAAGCAGGTCCTCCTCCGGGCAGTCGAAGTGGGCGCTGAGGTCGAGGGGCGGAGCTTAACTCTCACCCTCTTTCAGGACGAGAACGACGACGACGACGACTGGAACCCGTGCAAGGCGGCCGGCGTGTGTCTGATGCTGCTGTCGACCTGCTGCGAGGACGACGTGGTTCCTCACGTGCTGCCCTTCATCAAGGAGAACATCAAGCACCCGGACTGGCGCTACAGGGACGCGTCCATCATGGCCTTCGGCTCCATCCTGGAGGGGCCGGAGGTGAACCTGCTCAAGCCGCTCGTGGCCCACGTGAGTGTCCGCCAGGACTCCAGTCCGGAGGGTCCACGTGTCCTCACGACCCCGCTGTGACCTCCTGCAGGCCATGCCCACGCTGATCGAGCTGATGAAAGACCCCAGCGTGGTGGTGCGAGACACCACCGCCTGGACGGTGGGCCGGATCTGCGAGCTGCTCCCCGAGGCCGCCATCAACGAGGTCTACCTGGCCCCGCTGCTGCAGTGCCTGATGGAGGGGCTGGGCGCCGAACCCCGGGTGGCCTCCAACGTGTGCTGGGTGAGTGCGAGGTCGGCTCGGTGTCTCGTCCGTCCTGACGTCTCGTCCGTCCTGACGTCTCGTCCGTCCTGACGTCTCGTCCGTCCTGACGTCTCGTCCGTCGCCAGGCCTTCACGTCGCTCGCTCAGGCCGCCTACGAGGCCACGGACACGAGCGAGGAGCAGGAGGAGCCGGCCACCTACTGCCTGTCCTCGTCCTTCGAGATCATCGTGCAGAAGCTGCTGGAGACCACAGACAGGTGCGGACCCGCCTCTAGATCAGATCCTCGTAGTCTCAGCCAGTCTGTCAGGTTTGTCCAGTTTCTTGTAGCCCTGTCCGGGAACTGTGTGTCGGAGTTAAGACTTTGTTTCACAATGACTCTTGAAAGTTGATTCTTGGAATAATTAAGATTGAATTTAGTTTTCATAAATCATTTTAATTTAAAAATATTGTCAAAATGAATGTATTTCTTACCTTTATAGTTTAATATAAGAATAATTTTCTGAGTTTACATTTCAGTATAAAAAACTTAAAGAACTACTCGATGGCTGAAAGTATCGTTGGTTTGTCTGGTGACAACATTTATATATTGATTAAACGATATGACACACATTTGCATTGGAATTACAATGTTGACATAAATAAAACACTTATTATTGAACAAAACGCATTTAACCTTTTAATAGAAAAACAAATGTATTTTATAAAAATACAATGAATTCCCTAAAAACATTGAAATAATGATAAATTAATTCAATGTTCTGATGAAACTGGTGGACAGACTTTAGAAGTTAAGTTGTGTAGAAGGAAGATTGTGTAGTTGAACCCCTGTGTGTGTGTGTGTGTGTGTGTGTTCAGACCCGACGGGCACCAGAACAACCTGCGCTCCGCAGCCTACGAGGCTCTGATGGAGATCGTGAAGAACAGTGCCAAAGACTGCTACCCTGCGGTCCAGAAGACCACCCTGGTCATCATGGAGCGGCTGCAGCAGGTCCTGCAGATGGAGGTGAGCGAGGCTCTGCAGGGGCGAGCGGTGTGTGTGTGTGTGTGTGTGTGTGTGTGTGTGGCGAGCCGGTCCGTGTAACCGTGTCACTTCCTGTCCGCAGTCGCACATCCAGAGCACGTCGGACCGGATCCAGTTCAACGACCTGCAGTCGCTGCTGTGCGCGACCCTGCAGAACGTGCTGAGGAAGGTGCAGCACCAGGACGCCCTGCAGATCTCGGACGTGGTCATGGGCTCCCTCCTCAGGATGTTCCAGAGCACTGCGGGGTCGGGGGTCGTGCAGGAGGACGCCTTGATGGCCGTGTCCACGCTGGTGGAAGGTGAGCCGGTTCTTCAGCCGCAGGAGCTCCGTGACTCACCTCTGACCCCTTCTAGTCCTGGGCCCGGACTTCCAGAAGTACATGGACGCCTTCAAGCCTTTCCTCGGCATCGGACTGAAGAACTACGCCGAGTACCAGGTGAGTCCAGGCGACCCCTGACCTCCCGACCCCCCCTGACGCCGCTGTGCCGCAGGTGTGTCTGGCGGCTGTGGGTCTGGTGTGTGACCTGTGCCGCGCCTTGACCACCAACATCCTGCCGTACTGCGACGAGATGATGCAGCTGCTGCTGGAGAACCTGGGGGTGAGTGAGCGGGTGAGAGGGCGGGCGACGACCTCTGACCTCCTGGCGTCCCTCCGCAGAACGAGAACGTCCACCGGTCCGTCAAGCCTCAGATCCTCTCGGCCTTCGGCGACATCGCCCTGGCCATCGGAGGAGAGTTCAAGAAGTACCTGGAGATCGTCCTGGACACGCTGCAGCAGGCCTCGCAGGCCCAGGTGGACAAGGTGTGTATTTGTGTGCGGATGGCTGCGCTGAGCCATGATGTCACCATGATGTCACCATGATGTCACCGTGATGTCACCATGATGTCTCCCTGCATAGTCGGACCACGAGTCACCATGATGTGACCATGATGTGACCACGAGCTGAGGGAGAGCTGTCTGGAGGCCTACACCGGCATCGTGCAGGGCCTGAAGGGAGACCAGGAGAACGTGCACCGTAAGACCGCACACACGCGCACCACACACACACACACACACACACACACACACACACACACACACACACACGTGACGTGCGTTCCTCTTCCTGCCTCAAGTGTTGCTGGGAGATTTTTGCTCGTCACAGAGAAAGAAGGTTTTCTTCACCCAGAGAGTTTCAGGCTCTGCTGCCGAAACACAAACTCGCTGGTTTTGCAAAACCTTACAGACGATAAACACGATTAGTTTTACTTCCATAATGAAGTGTATTCTACTTGAACCTGATCATGTGACCAGCGACGACTGTCAAACGATTGGTCGACGAACACGTTCAGCAGGAGCTGTAACCATGACGATAAAGACTCTTTAATATGTTTATTGAACTTCACTGACCGACGGGAAACTAAACCGTGATGCGTTTATTTAAAATACTTTTGTCATCTTTTGACGACGTATCGTCGACTCGCTCTGACCTCTGATGACCTCTGATGACCTCCGAGCCGACGGTGTTCAACCGTGACCTTGTGACCTTGTGTGCAGCGGACGTGATGCTGGTTCAGCCTCGAGTGGAGTTCATCCTGTCCTTCATCCATCACATCGCCGAGGACGAGGACCACTCTGACGGCGTCGTCGGCAGCGCTGCTGGTCTCATTGGGTGAGTGGGGGGGGGGGGCGCACAGGTGTGACGGGACCTCTCGTGGACCCGGCTGACTGTGTGTGTGTGTGTGTGTGTGTGTGTGTGTGTGTGTGCGCTGCAGTGACCTCTGCGCGGCGTTCGGGAAGGACGTGATGAAGCTGGTTGAAGTGCGTCCACTGATCAACGACCTACTGACAGAAGGCCGGCGGTCCAAGACCAGCAAGACCAAGACCCTGGCTAACTGGGCCACTAAGCAGCTCCGGAAACTGAAGAGCCAGGCCTGGTGAGTTGACCCCCGCCCCCCCCCCCCCCCCCTCACCTCAGCTGTTGACCTGTGTGTCCGGCAGATGCTGCTCTGAGGACGGACGTCTGACGCTCGAGGACAAACCGGACAAAGTCTCTGGCGGCGACTCGCTGCTGAACCGACTGTGTGACATGAGTGTGTGTGTGAGACGATGGCATCACCACCTTCAGTCCCGGCAGCCCCCCCCCAGACCCCACCCCCCTGACAACCTGTGGACTGACCTGACTCCCCCCCACCCCTCCTCTTTTGGCCCCGCCCACTTCCCGCCGGGTCTGACCTCAGACGATGACATGGGTGATGTTCTCTAGCGCCGCCTCTGGGCGAGGGGAGGAGGGGCTCCACGACCCGAACATAGACTTTGAGGACTCGAGCGAGAACTTTGGATTTTTGTTGCTCTTCTTTTTCTTCCTCCTCCGGCCGTCCCGCTTCGGCGCCGGAGCTCCGAAGGACGGCCCGGTTTCGTCCGCACTCACCAACGACAGCACTAGATTCCTTCACAATAAACGCTGGACCCGGAGGACGCCTCAGAGGAGCGAGTGCCAAACGGACTGTGTGCCGGTGCGGCGGCGCTGCGACTGACACGGTCCGGGTCGATGCGGTTCTGTCAAAGAATTCAGAGAATTGAAGACGTTTGTAAAAGGTTCTATTTTTCCATTTGATGAAAATAAAATAATGAAACAGTTGAAGTTCTGGTCACTCCCGTTCTGGACTTTTTTTCTTTTTGACCCGCTCGCCCCGGAGCCCGTGGCTGGTTCTGCCCGTGGCTGGTTCTGCCCGCGGGGAGCGGAACCGAGCTCATCGTCGAACGTGAGAAACTGTCACAAATGCTTCTTGACGTGTTTATTCAGATTCATTCCAATAAAGAGATTAAAAGAAAAGATCACCTGTCAGGTTCCACTGTGGGTTTCCATGGCAACACACGCGGGAAATGAACAACATGCTCACAACTTTAGGTTTTGTTAATCTTTGAAGTGTCTCCATCGTCATGACGACCAGCTGCAGAATCCAATATCTTTGTCATTTTGATGTTTTGAATCCAAGTGTCATGTTCTGTCCATGAAACCACCTCAGATATTGGACTCAGACCTTCAGCTCTTGGTATGTTTTGAAGGACGAGTGAGTTCTGAGGTTGTTGGTTCGACTGATGAAAAAAAAAAAGTCTTTTCAATCTTTATTTCTTTATTGACACAAAAAACAAACGGCTCAGAGACGGCGGTCGTTGGCTCTGCTTCTCTGCCGGGTCGTCTGCTGCTCAAAGAACCGGCGGATGTCTTCTGGGGTCACAACCTAAGAGGGCACACGGGTCCATGAGTGTGAGCGGGGGGTCGGGGGGGCCGGGGGGGGTCGACTCACCATCCCCATGGACGCGAAACTCCGGAGGAAGTCTTTGAGTTCCGTCTTCATGTCGTTGTACCCTGAAAACACGGCGCACATGAGTCCCACAAACACTGGACTCCGGGGTCTCAGGGGGGTCGGGTACCGTGGATGATCTCCAGCTGCTGGACCCGGTCCAGGTTGTTGAGCGCCGACATCAGCGGGTCGCCGGCGTCGCCGCCCTGCTCGTTGTGGCGACCTTCGTTCTCGTAGCTGAGGACCGTGTCCGAGTCGTCGCTCAGGAAGTGAAGCCCCGCTGCAGTAAGAGTCTCCTGCAGGCGTCACGTCACGTTAGCGTCACGTTAGCGTCACAGACCCGTCGTCACGGCAACACCACCTGGCAGGAGGCGCAGCAGCAGATCTCGGACCTCCAGCCCTGGCGCCAGAACACGGCCCCCGACTTCGCCACCTTCCGATCGGACGCCTGGAGCTTCTTCAGCAGACAGGAAGTCTCCTCCTCCTGGCGCCGCCTCTTGCCGCCGGGCTCACTGACCTCATCTGTTCCCTGAAGTGTCACAATTAAAGTGTGAAAGACTATTGATCTAAATATCCAGGACTCGCCTCTTCAGCTTCCTGCCGGCCGCTGGAACTTCCTGTCGCCTCGTCCGGCTCGCCTGCACAGCAGCAGGAGGTTTGTTTCAAGACAGGAAGTAGATCACGGGCGGCGTGGAACGGTACCTGTCAGGTGTGCGGCGTACGTCCACAGGAAGTCGCTCTTCTTCATGCACGCCTCGCAGATCATCTCCATCTGCTCCGCCCCCTCCGGGACCTCCGCGCCCAGGTGCTGCGCGCACACAGGTGAGACGGGTGAGACGGTGACAGGTGAGACAGTCACAGGTGAGACGGGTGAGACAGGTGAGACAGGTGAGACAGGTGAGACGGTGACAGGTGAGACGGTGACAGGTGAGACAGTCACAGGTGAGACGGGTGACGGGTGAGACAGGTGAGACAGTCACAGGTGAGACGGGTGAGACAGGTGAGACGGTGACAGGTGAGACAGTCACAGGTGAGACGGTGACGGGTGAGACAGGTGAGACGGGTGAGACAGGTGACAGGTGAGACAGGTGACACGGGTGAGACAGGTGACAGGTGAGACAGGTGAGACGGGTGAGACGGGTGAGACAGGTGAGACAGGTGAGACAGGTGAGACGGGTGACAGGTGAGACAGGTGACAGGTGAGAGGTGAGACGGGTGTTAGGTGACAGGTGAGACAGGTGAAGGTGAGACAGGTGACAGGTGAGACAGGTGAGACAGGTGACAGGTGAGACAGGTGACAGGTGAGACAGGTGACAGGTGAGACGGTGCGCCACTCACCCGACCGTGCAGCCAGTCCTCGCACACGACGCACTGGATCATCTCGTCTTCCGTCTGGAACACACACAGCCAATCAGAGAAGGGCGGCTCATTAGCTCCGCCCTCAGGGCATCGCCTCACCTGGTCCTCCGGGTCGGGGTACGGCCTCTGACAGGTGCAGTACTGGCCGAAGAAATTGTGATTGTATTTGTTTGAAGCGTTGGCGTCTTCTTTGTCCTGAAAACAGACATGTCCGCAAAAATGTTATCTTACTAAGAAGTAAACATGCTAACTTAGAATTAAACATGCTAGTAAAATATAAACATGTTAACACAAATGTAATTTCTAAGAAAGAAGTAAATATGCTAACTGAGAAATTAAACATTCTAGCAAAGAAGTAAACATGCTAACAAAGAAGTAAACATGCTAACAAAAATGTAAACATGCTAACAAAGAAGTAAACATGCTAACAAAAAATGTAAACATGCTAACAAAGAAGTAAACATGCTAACAAAAAATGTAAACATGCTAACAAAGAAGTAAACATGCTAACAAAAAATGTAAACATGCTAACAAAGAAGTAAACATGCTAACAAAAAATGTAAACATGCTAACAAAGAAGTAAACATGCTAACAAAAAATGTAAACACGCTTACAAAGAAGTAAACATGCAAACAAAAAATGTAAACATGCTAACAAAGAAGTAAACATGCTAACAAAGAAGTAAACATGCTAACAAAAATGTAAACATGCTAACAAAAATGTTAACATGCTAAGTTAGAATTAAACATGCTAACAAAAATGTAAACATGCTAACTTAAAATTAAACATGCTAACAAAATTGTAAACATGCTAACTAAAAGTGTAAACCTGCTGACAAAGAAGTTAACATGCTAACAAAAATGTAAACATGCTAACAAAATTGTAAACATGCTAACTAAAAGTGTAAACATGCTGACAAAGAAGTTAACATGCTAACAAAAATGTAAACATGCTAACAAAATTGTAAACATGCTAACTAAAAGTGTAAACATGCTGACAAAGAAATTAACATGCTAACAAAAATGTAAACATGCCCACTAAAAATGTAAACATGCTAACAAAAATGTAAACATGCCCACTAAAAATGTAAACATGCTAACAAACAAGTAAACATGCTAACACAAATGTAAACATGCTAACACAAATGTAAACATGCTAACAAACAAGTAAACATGCTAACACAAATGTAAGAATGCTAGTCAATATCTGAACAGGAATGCAGTTCTTTCAAAATAAAAGCTTGACTCACTGGGTACAGTTTACATTTGAAATCCTCAGAGAACTTTTTGTTTCCACAGTCGCAGCGAAAGTTCCTGCAGACGAACAAACACACAACTATGAAGGTAAAGAGTGTGATCCTCACAACTCTCTTGTGTGTGTGTTGTGTGTGTTGTGTGTGTGAGCTACCTTTTGGTGTAGAGCTCAAAAAGGTCATGACCTCCATGACAATTGTAGGAACAAGCCAAGCAGACTCCGGCCTCGGCGCCCCCTGCTGGCGTACAAGTGTTGCAGGCATAGAGAGCCTGACGCTTCACGTACCCCTGAAACACACAATGTTACACACACGTGCTACTGTCGTCGACTCACACACAGAGGTATTGAATCAGAGACACACAATGGTATACACACGTGCTACTGTCGTCGACTCACACATGTATTGAATCAGAGACACACAATGTTACACACACGTGCTACTGTCGTCGACTCACACAGAGGTATTGAATCAGAAACACACAATGGTACACACACGTGCTACTGTCGTAGACTCACACATGTATTGAATCAGAGACACACAATGTTACACACACGTGCTACTGTCGTCGACTCACACACAGAGGTATTGAATCAGCGACACACAATGGTACACACACGTGCTACTGTCGTCGACTCACACACAGGTATTGAATCAGCGACACACAATGGTACACACACGTGCTACTGTCGTCGACTCACACACAGGTATTGAATCAGCGACACACAATGGTACACACACGTGCCACTGTCGTCGACTCACACATATTGAGGCCTATTGAATCAGAGACACACAATGGTACACACACGTGCCACTGTCGTCGACTCACACACACAGTGGTATTGAATCAGCGACACACAATGGTACACACGTGCTACTGTCGTCGACTCACACACAGGTATTGAATCAGCGACACACAATGGTACACACACGTGCTACTGTCGTCGACTCACACACAGAGGTATTGAATCAGCGACACACAATGGTACACACACGTGCTACTGTCGTCGACTCACACACAGGTATTGAATCAGCGACACACAATGGTACACACACGTGCCACTGTCGTCGACTCACACACAGGTATTGAATCAGCGACACACAATGGTACACACACGTGACACAATGCTACACACACGTGACACAATGGTACACACACGTGCCACTGTCGTCGACTCACACACAGGTATTGAATCAGCGACACACAATGGTACACACACGTGCCACTGTCGTCGACTCACACACAGGTATTGAATCAGCGACACACAATGGTACACACACGTGACACAATGCTACACACCCGAGGGTAGGAGCAGTGGTCCGGGTCACTTCCTGCCAGCACGGCCGACGCCTCCTCCTCCAGCTGCTCATCCTCCCGCAGGACGTCCACCAGGGAGACGTCCTCGTCCTGTGACATCATCAACGGTCGACGTTACCTCGGCAACCTGCAACCAAGACCCTTCCGTCAATCAATGTTTTTTATTAGAAACTCCTTCATAACCTCATGTTTCAGGAACTTTAAAGGTCAATTTTCTGCAGCATCAAGGTTGATACACGCTTGGCTTCACACGCGTGTGGAACCATTTTAAACTTATACTTAGATAGAGAAAAACAAGAATGTTAACATGCTAACAAGATGTTAACATGCTAACAAGATATTAACATGCTAACAAGAATGTTAACATGCTAACAGGAATGTAAACATGCTAACAAGGATGTAAACACGCTAACAAGAATGTAAACATGCTAACAGGAATGTAAACATGCTAACAAGGATGTAAACACGCTAACAAGAATGTAAACATGCTAACACGAATGTAAACATGCTAACAGGAATGTAAACATGCTAACAAGGATGTAAACAAGCTAACAAGAATGTAAACATGCTAACACGAATGTAAACATGCTAACAAGAATATAAACATGCTAAAAAGAATGTAAACATGCTAACAAGAATGTAAACATGCTAACAAGAATGTAAACATGCTAACAAGGATTTAAACATGCTAACAAGAATGTTAACATGCTAACACGAATGTAAACATGCTAGCAAGAATGTTAAAATGCTAACAAGAATGTAAACATGCTAACAAGAATGTAAACATGCTAACAAGAATGTCAACAAGCTAACAAGAATTTTAACCTGCTAACAAGAATATAAACATGCTAAAAAGAATGTAAACATGCTAACAAGAATGTAAACATGCTAACAAGAATATAAACATGCTAACACGAATGTAAACATGCTAACAAGAATGTAAACATGCTAACAAGAATGTAAACATGCTAACACGAATGTAAACATGCTAGCAAGAATGTTAAAATGCTAACAAGAATGTAAACATGCTAACAAGGATTTAAACATGCTAACAAGAATGTTAAAATGCTAACACGAATATAAACCTGCTAACAAGAATGTAAACATGCTAACAAGAATATAAACATGCTAACAAGAATGTATAAACATGCTAACAAGAATATAAACATGCTAACAAGAATGTTAACATGCTAACAAGAATATAAACATGCTAACAAGAATATAAACATGCTAACAAGAATGTAAACATGCTAACAAGAATATAAACATGCTAACAAGAATGTAAACATGCTAACAAGAATATAAACATGCTAACAAGAATGTAAACATGCTAACAAGAATGTTAACATGCTAACAAGAATGTAAACATGCTAACAAGAATGTAAACATGCTAACAAGAATGTAAACATGCTAACAAGAATATACACATGCTAACAAGAATTTAAACATGCTAAAAATATAAACATGCTAACAAAAGAATATAAACATGCTAACAAGAATGTAAACATGCTAACAAGAATGTAAACATGCTAACAAGAATATAAACATGCTAACAAGAATATAAACATGCTAACAAGAATATAAACATGCTAACAATAATTTGTCAAAATGTAAACATGCTAACAAGAATGTAAACATGCTAACAAGAATATAAACATGCTAACAAGAATATAAACATGCTAACAAGAATATAAACATGCTAACAAGAATGTAAACATGCTAACAATAATGTAAACATGCTAACAATAATGTAAACATGCTAACAAGAATATAAACATGCTAACAAGAATGTAAACATGCTAACAATAATGTAAACATGCTATAAAACTTTTTCTTAGAAAAGTATTTTTCTTAGAAATTGTATTTATTTAATATTAATTCATTTTCATGAATGTGCATTTTCTGTTTTTAAGATTTGCGTTTGAATAAAAAATAAAATGAAAACCATTGTGATTTATATGTCATATATAAATATATATATATAAATATATATATTTATATATGACATTATGACGTTAGAAGACTCGGAGCTTCTCCATCTTCAGGTGTTTGCAGGTGAAGCATCAGAACCACATCCGGTTCCGCACGTAAACAAACCTGTGGACGTGTGGACAGCAGCAGATGTTCTTCTGTCCAGATGTTCTTCTGTCCAGATGTTCTTCTGTCCAGATGTTCTTCAGATCACAGCAGGCTTTATAAAGATCCAGCGCGAACATCAAAGGACAACAGAGATCTTTACCGGATGTGGAATCAGAACAAAGCTGCTGCGATGATGGCGGGAAGGTTAGCCTGTGCTACACTTAGCGTCAGAACACTGGAATAATCTTCTCTTTCAACCCAAAACCAACCGCGACCGAACTTCAGATCCGTCCGGACCGAACCAACACCGGCGGTCATTGGTGGAAGTCGCGCCACAGAGGACTTGAACTTCCGGTCAACTTCCGGAAGGAAGCATCGTCGTAAAGTTAAACGTCTGACAAATGCGTCCAATATTATTCTTTATGAATGAATTAACGTTCTTTTTTATTTTTCACTCACTTCTTTAAAATTTTTAATTAATTTAAAATATGTAAACCAAGTCAAGGTGTCACGAGGCGTCAGTCCTCCACCCGGCAGGGGGCGCCACACGATCCTCGCGCGTCAACATGGCGGACACGAAGATACGGTCGGAGCTGCGCGTCGCTGGAGAATCAAAACAAACCAAGTGCGTTCTTGTCAATGACAACAAGATCGATAGTCTGATCGGCGGCCTGCGACAGATGAGTCAGATGACGTCACAACTTCTCAGCGAGCACGTGGAGCGGGAAAGGAGTGGCGGGAAAGGTACTGAAGTCGCGCGCCTGGGGTGACGTTCCTGTTTTTAACTCCAGGTTTTCCAGGTGAGGAGGAGGAAGATGAAGATGATGAAGAGGAAGATGAAGAAGAACTGAAGCCTGACAAACAACCTCCCGCTAAAAAAACTAAAAACACGTGAACTTGAAGTTTGTCAATAAATATTTTGTGAGTAAGTTTCGCTTTGGGCTTTTTAAGCGATTGTTGTTGTTGACAAAAGGTTGCGAGCACGAGTCCCGCTGACGTCATCACGTCATTTCAACGTCAGAACTATGGTTTATACATTTAACATTTTGTAACTTTAAAACAGTTTTTAAGCATTTTTTATAATTAAATTAAATAATCTAAATATATACATGTTGATTTAAGGATAGTCATTTAATTTAAAAAATGTGTATATAAACAAAACCCTTTTTTTAAAATTACAACTTCATCTACTTGATCGTACTTTCAGCCAATCATGTGACGCGTAGATGATCACGTGAGTATCGTTATCTTGCATCAACAAATTGATATGGAATTCAAAAGGCTATTCATTAAAAATATGAAACTTAGAAAATAGATTTTTCAATAATTGGAATCAAAATGTTCATCTGTTTGTGTAAAAATATTATAAACGTTTCATTTACAAATTATTTAATCAAATTATTTGAGGGAAATATATGAAAATCAGCAAAAAAAAACGTTTAAAATGTCAAATTCAACCATATATTATTCTGATGACACTAATTGACTTCCATAAGTTTAAAGTAGTATTTTTGAGTGTGTGTTTTGCTGCTCTATTTCAATGCGCCTTGAAAATGTACAAGTGTATTTAAAAAAGAAGAAAGTATATCTAAATAATGTTTGCACAGAACGTATCCCCGTCTTGATGGTTCCTCAGAATCTCATCCACAGGTGAGTTTTTTTCCATCTCCAGAGTTTATTGACACAAACAGAACGCGGCGACATGAGTTGACGGGAGGCGACAGCAGGTCGCGGGGTCACTGAAGGTCACACGACATGCAGAGTTAGGCGGCGCAGAATATTGGACATCGTCACGAAGTCACGGCTTCAGCCACTCGTCATCTTCTGGAAGAACTTTGACCTTCTCGAGGAAACGCCCCCTTCACACTGATCAGGAGTCGGACCGTCCGTCCGTCTGAGCTCAGTCCCAAACACTTTGTTCACCTGCCTACAGGGGGCAGCGGCGGCGCTCCTCTCATCACTGCGCGAGAAGAAGAAGAAGAAGAAGAAGTCATCGTTTCTTTCATCGCCACAGAAGGTGCAGCCTCACCTTTTTGGGTTTTGCTGGGGTAAACGTTACTCAGCAGTCTGAAGATCTCAGGCGGAGGAAAGTCCTCGACTCCATGGAAGGAAAATCTGGCCTCGAAGTCTGAGAGAAGAAAAGAGGAGTGACGTAGGAGGAGAGGAGGAGCTGACGGAGCAGGAGGAGGAGGTGATTGACAGGAGGAGCAACAGGGACAGATGACTCACCAGTGTTCAGGCAGGAGGTGGAGCAGGTAGGGGAGGCGTTCCCACTTTTGGGTGGAGGAGGGGGGGGGGGGGCGGGGGGCTTGACTCTAACTGGGTGGTCAGAAGAAAGACAGGGGCTCCCAACGCTCCGGACAGGGGGAGGGGGCGGGGCTTCCCTGACCTGGACAGGAGGAGCTGGGGAAAAAGGTGAGGTCATGTGATCTTAAACGCCGCGGCAGCGAGTGTGGAGGCTCATACCTGTGGCGTCTCTGCTGGGGGGCGTCGCCCTGGGAGCCTCTTTGGACAGCTGAGGAGTGGAGGGGGGCGGCGGCGCCATGCCTCGGGTGGGGGTGTGGCCTCCGGGCGAGTTCCTCTTATTGCTCGCCGTGACCTGATGCTGCACGTCCTGGCCGGCGTCCGAGCCCTGGACGGACAGGGATATCGGGGTCCCACATGAAGACGCAGGGGGGGGGTTTCCTCCAGAGGTCGGCGGACGTCGACGGTTTCCAGGAGACGGGGGCGGTTTGGATGGCAGGGGAGGGGTGTTGTTCGGTGAGGAGAGGAAAGTCTTGTGTTTGTGGTAGGGGGACAGAGTTGGAGGGGACGGAGCGTTACCCCGACGAGAGCCAGGTGGGGGAGGTCTGGGAGAGGAGGGGGCAAAGTCTGATGCTGCCTGAGGGGCTCTGTTCTCCCCAACACTAAGGTGCTGAGCGGGGGGGCCTGAGGCGGCAGCATGAGTCACAGGACGAGCCATCCAGGTTTCTGTGAATAATCAGTTTAGTGTTGTGTCGTCACCATGTTACTAATGTTACTCCCATTGTTACCATGTTACTAATGTTACTCCCATTGTAACCATGTTACTAATGTTACTCCCATTGTAACCATGTTACTAATGTTACTCCCATTGTTACCATGTTACTAATGTTACTCCCATTGTTACCATGTTACTAATGTTACTCCCATTGTTACCATACCACGTTACTAATGTTACTCCCATTGTTACCATGTTACTAATGTTACTCCCATTGTTACCATGTTACTAATGTTACTCCCATTGTTACCATGTTACTAATGTTACTCCCATTGTTACCATGTTACTAATGTTACTCCCATTGTTACCCATTGTTACCATGTTACTAATGTTACTCCCATTGTTACCATGTTACTAATGTTACTCCCATTGTTACCATGTTACTAATGTTACTCCCATTGTTACCATGTTACTAATGTTACTCCCATTGTTACCATGTTACTAATGTTACTCCCATTGTTACTGTGTTACTAATGTTACTCCCATTGTTACCATGTTACTAATGTTACTCCCATTGTTACCATGTTACTAGTGTTACTCCCATTGTAACCATGTTACTAATGTTACTCCCATTGTTACCATGTTACTAATGTTTCCATTGTAACCATGTTACTAATGTTACTCCCATTGTTACCATGTTACTAATGTTACTCCCATTGTTACCATGTTACTAATGTTACTCCCATTGTTACCATGTTACTAATGTTACTCCCATTGTTACCATGTTACTAATGTTACTCCCATTGTAACCCATGTTACTCCCATAATGTTAGTTCACCCATTGTGACCATGTTACTAATGTTACTCCCATTATACCATGTTACTAATGTTACTCCCATTATACCATGTTACTAGTGTTACTCCCATTGTAACCATGTTACTAATGTTACACCCATTGTTACCATGTTACTAATGTTACTCCCATTATACCATGTTACTAATGTTACTCCCATTGTTACCATGTTACTAATGTTACTCCCATTGTTACTAATGTTACCATGTTACTAATGTTACACCCATTGTTACCATGTTACTAATGTTACTCCCATTATACCATGTTACTAATGTTACTCCCATTGTTACCATGTTACTAATGTTACACCCATTGTTACCATGTTACTAATGTTACACCCATTGTTACCATGTTACTAATGTTACTCCCATTATACCATGTTACTAATGTTACTCCCATTGTTACCATGTTACACTACAACAATCGTCCCCCTCCCTAAGAAGAGCCCACCCACCTGCCTGAATGACTACAGACCAGTAGCGCTCACTCCAATCATCATGAAGTGTTTCGAGAGAGTGGTGCTGGCTCACATTCAGAGCAGCATCCCAGACTCACTGGACCCCCTGCAGTATGCTTATCGACCCAACAGGTCCACCACCGACGCCATCTCAGCTGTCCTCCACCATTCCCTTTCCCACCTGGAAAACAAAGAGTCCTATATCAGGATACTCTTTGTGGACTACAGCTCCGCCTTCAACACAGTGATCCCTTACAAACTGACCCACAAGATGTCCACACTTGGCATCCACCCTACCCTCTGTGACTGGCTCCTTGACTTCCTGACTGGCAGACCCCAGACTGTCAGGATTGGCAAGAGAACATCAACCAGCATCATCACAAACGTTGGCACTCCACAAGGATGTGTCCTCAGCCCCATCCTCTACACCCTGTTCACACATGACTGTGTCGCCTCCCACAAAGACAACACCGTCCTAAAGTTTGCTGACGACACCGCAGTGATAGGATGCATCACCGCGGCGAACGAAGCGGCCTACAGGACAGAGGTGGACAGTCTGGTTTCCTGGTGTGAGGACAACAACCTCACCCTCAACACAGACAAGACAAAGGAGATGATAGTGGACATGAGGAAGGAGAGGAGACCTCACCAACCACTGTTTATCCGGGATCTTGAAGTGGAGCGGGTGAGCAGCTTTAAGTACCTCGGGGTCCACATCACTGAGGACTTAACGTGGGCCACCAACACAACACAGCTGGTCAAGAAGGCACAGCAACGGCTGTACTTTCTGAGGAGGCTGAGGAAGTTTGGCATGTCGACAAAGATCCTCAGAAACTTCTACAGCTGTGTCGTGGAGAGCAGTCTGACCAACTGCATCACTGCGTGGTACGGCAGCTCTACGGCCATGGACCGCAAACGTCTGCAGAGAGTGGTTAAGACAGCGGAGAGGATCACCAGGTCTGCCCTCTCTGCACAGCATCTACCACCACAGAGTCCACAGGAGAGCTGCCACCATCATCAAGGACAGTTCCCACCCACAACATGGACTGTTTACACTCCTGCCCTCGGGACGCAGGTACAGGAGTGCAAAATGCAGGACCACACGCCTGAGAAACTCTTTCTACCCCACTGCAATAAGAATCATCACTGCAATAAGAATCATCACTGCAATAAGAATCATCACTGCAATAAGAATCATCACTGCAATAAGAATCATCACTGCAATAAGAATCATCACTGCAATAAGAATCATCACTGCAATAAGAATCATCACTGCAATAAGAATCATCACTGCAATAAGAATCATCACTGCAATAAGAATCATCACTGCAATAAGAATCATCACTGCAATAAGAATCATCACTGCAATAAGAATCATGAACAGCTGAACACTGCACTGTTGTCACTTTAAATCCATCTCATGTACAGTTCCCCTCCCTTTCTTATATTATTATTATTTTTTTTATTTTTATTTTTTTTTATTGTTATTTCATCTTGACTTTTTTGCTATGTATATTTATATATATATTTTTTTTTTTTGTTACGCCGATATTTGTGGAGGGACGGCAAAGAAAGAATTTCATTGCATAGGGAAACGTGTTTCTCGATGTATATGACAATAAACACTTTGAATCTTGAATGTTACTAATGTTACACCCATTGTTACCATGTTACTAATGTTACTCCCATTATACCATGTTACTAATGTTACTCCCATTATACCATGTTACTAATGTTACTCCCATTGTTACCATGTTACTAATGTTACTCCCATTGTTACCACGTTACTAATGTTACTCCCATTGTTACTGTGTTACTAATGTTACACCCATTGTTACCATGTTACTAATGTTACTCCCATTATACCATGTTACTAATGTTACTCCTATTATACCATGTTACTAATGTTACTACCATTATACCATGTTACTAATGTTACACCCATTGTTACCATGTTACTAATGTTACTCCCATTATACCATGTTACTAATGTTACTCCCATTATACCATGTTACTAATGTTACACCCATTGTTACCATGTTACTAATGTTACTCCCATTATACCATGTTACTAATGTTACTCCCATTGTTACCATGTTACTAATGTTACACCCATTGTTACCATGTTACTAATGTTACTCCCATTATACCATGTTACTAATGTTACTCCCATTATACCATGTTACTAATGTTACTCCCATTGTTACCATGTTACTAATGTTACTCCCATTGTTACCACGTTACTAATGTTACTCCCATTGTTACCATGTTACTAATGTTACTCCCATTGTTACCATGTTACTAATGTTACTCCCATTGTAACCATGTTACTAATGTTACTCCCATTGTTACCGTGTTACTAATGTTACTCCCATTGTTACCATGTTACTAATGTTACTCCCATTGTTACCATGTTACTAATGTTACTCCCATTGTAACCATGTTACTAATGTTACTCCCATTGTTACCATGTTACTAATGTTACTCCCATTGTTACTGTGTTACTAATGTTACTCCCATTGTTACCATGTTACTAATGTTACTCCCATTGTTACCATGTTACTAATGTTACTCCCATTGTAACCATGTTACTAATGTTACACCCATTGTAACCATGTTACTAATGTTACACCCATTGTTACCATGTTACTAATGTTACTCCCATTATACCATGTTACTCCCATTGTTACCATGTTACTAATGTTACTCCCATTGTTACCATGTTACTAATGTTACTCCCACAACCATGTTCCTAATGTTGTTTTTATGTTTCTACCATTGTTACTATCATTGTCAATGTGTTAAACATTTTGTTGTTATAGTGTTACTTTTGTCAAATCACTTTTGTTGTAATCACCATGTAACTATGATTTGTTATACTTTTACAATCATTGTAACACGGTACTAAAGTTGTTACAATGTTACTATTGTGGTCATCCACCATTGTTGTTGTTATTACAACCATCGTCACCATGTTACCAGTATTATTGTTATGTTACTATCATCGAAGTATGTTACTATTGTTGTCATTACCATGTTACTAGATTTCTGAAGATAAAGTGTCGATTGTTGACACTAACAAAACTATCAAACATAACCAAACAGGCCGCTGTTGCTATTGGTAACTTCCTGGCTATCATTGCTATCACTGTGCTGTTGTTGTTGCCACAGTTACTGTCAGTACCTGTGTTGGCACTTACTCTGGAGCGACGGTCCTTGTGAAGGATGAGGCTGAGGATGGTCGGCCTCCTGCGGACCAGGCAGGTTGTTCTTGTGGTGAAGGTACTGGTACAGGCGCAGGTAAGGATGCTCCGACACGCTGGCAGCGGCTGCTGCTTCAGGGTCCGACTGCGAGTCTCTGTGAAGGTATGCTGGGGTCTGAGCTTGAGGAGAGTCTGGAGGGGGAGGCCTGGTCTGGACAAGAGCGGACCAGAACCAGTGAGACGCCGCAGAGATAACACTTATCAGTCGCAGCAGACTCTACCTGGAAGGTGGACGGACGAGGTGGATCCCCAGGTGGACGAGGGGGGGTGGTGGGCATCCTGCCGCCTGAAACACATCCACCGGAACACAGGCCTCAGTCCTGGACCTGGTCTGGAGTCACACGGGACAGAAAGCGGTTACAATGACGGAGTCACGGCTCGACGCCTGCTAGCTCAGTGGCTAACAGGGCTAGCTGCAGGTGAGATGTACACCTTGAGTGTTTTTAGAGAGACTTTCTTTTTCAAAAACACCTTTAATCTGCTGTAAAATAAGAAAATATCGTTTATATTATTGAGGGGTGAAGATGGAATAAACGTCCACATGGAGTCGCTATGGTGTGTAAAGATCAGGTAAACAATCACACCTGCGCACATATGTGAGATCTAACGGTTCCGATGGTCCAGAAATAGGATGGTTCTGGTTCTGACCCCGAGACCGGCTCACAACCCCTGAAGTCCTGGACCGAGGTTCGATAATGCTCTGGTCCAGGACCCGTTATCATCGAGGTCCAGATTCAGATCATCTTGGTTTTTTTTCTGTCCTGACCTTGACTTCATTGTTGTGCCGGTTCTGGTCCGGTTCGGTCGCAGCTTCTCTCACCGCTAATGTTCTGAACGTGTGTCTCTGTCAGGTACCGTCGCTCCCGGTCCCGGTCCCGGTCCCGGTCCCGGTCCCTCCTCCCCCTCAGACTCACCTCAGAGCCAGGGCTCCTCTTCCCGGGTCCCGTCGGCACCGGTGCCGGTGGCTCGGATGCGGCGGATCAGGCGTCGGTTCTGTGGCTAGCTGGCTAGCTAGCTAGCTGCTAGCTTCTGCGCGTCTGTGGAAATCTCAACGCACACTGCGGGTCACGTGACCGGCGCGGTCATTGCGGCTCTGACGTCACGACCTCGGGTCCGGCCGCGCAGGTTCTGGGGAGAAAAAAGCGTTCCTTCCACTCTTGATATTGATGACCCGGATGAAGCAAACGGCAGTGGTCAGTGGTCTCCTCACAGTGACCCACTTCCTCAGAACCAGCAGACAAGAGAATAAAATGATGTGTTTTTTTTAGTTAGGAAAAAAAAACCCTCAAATAAAGGTCAAAGGGTTAATTCAACAACTGGCAGATTAAATATAATAACATCTGGTTATAAAAATAAAGTCATTTTCAAAGAAAAACTGTAGGAAATATGTTTGAAAATGCTTCATTGTATTTGGTACAAACACACATACAATTGTTTGCCTGCGAGTATTTAACTCACGATCATCTGTGTTTATTTATTCACTGTTGAATTTGAAGCTGTTTAAATGTTTACTGACGGGAACACATTGGGGAGCCAGGAAGAGGAAAGAGGACACCGGACCTTCCACAGGCCGGCGTCAGCTCGTTCTACAGTTCTGCCTGGTATGACTTGCCTTCGCTCCCTTGTTCGTTCAGTGAACGATGAATTTATCGGGACTCTTCGGCTCAACTTGTCACGGTTGAAGTAGCTTTGATTTCGGGACTTTGACTATCGTCTTTCTCCTCGTACTTTGCTTCCCTAGTGGTTCGTCCGTCTGGCTGCCACTCCAATCTGGACTTCCTCCTTTTGGATTATTTGGATTTTGAAAACAATTATATTTAGGACTTCGAGATTCTGCCGCCATCTGAGGGGATTCTCAGTGTGTTGTGTGACCTGGAGTGTGTGTTTTGTGCCTTAAACTTGATGTTTTTTTCCCCTTTTGTTTACGACTCCTGACTAAGTCAATGTTTTTAGCTCCAAACTTCAAGCACACAAGAAGGAAACACAATAAGTTGATGCTCAAGGAAGACTTTTATTGACAACACAATTATCTGGAGTGGTCGTCATGGCGAGGAAGCGCGAGGATAGCTTTGATCTTAGCTTTTAGCATGTTAGCATTGCATTGGGATAGTGGTTGGATATCTCTGCTTTAAGACCTTTCTAGCTGCCACTGCTGGGGCTCCGGCAGGACAGCTTGGATACTATCTTGGCACTTTTCGCCGTAGTACCCATCCGGACACGCACATATGCCCACCAGGTCGACAACATTGCAGGTTCCACTTCCGCAGTCGCGACTCACGCAGTCGTCCTTCTGGCTCGCCTGCTCCACGCTCTTGAGCATCACCACAAACTTGAACTTCAGAAGTTTGTGTTTACAGTTTCCCTCGTAATAGTCGGGCATCTTGGAGTCCGGTTTGGCCGGGCTGGATGTTGGGAGGCCGTCCACGCTCAGGCTTCGATCCCCCCTGTAACTGTGTACGGCGCAGATGTAGTTGGACAGTTTTCTATCGCCCACAGCGTTGTTGCACGAGGTCAGCTTCTCATTAACTTTGTCACATTCTATTTTATTGCTGTCTAAACAATCGAGGATGGCCTTGTGTAAGACGGGGCCCTGTGTGTGACTTCCCTTGAGAACCCTCTGCACCCCCACAGTGAACTCATCATCTTTATAAGAAGTCTGCACGTTGGTGATGCATTTCCTTGGACTTCTGGCATCCTTGTTCATGTAGATGACGACCAGCCAGTCGAAGAAGCCGTAGGCTTTGGCGAGGGCGGCGCTGATGTCGTTGGCGACCTTCTGCCTACTATCTTTGTCCTCTTTCACACCCTTCTTCACCTCCGCTGTCAACATCTTCTGCAAGTCATTCCTCACGTTATCCTCGATCCTAGCCAAGCACTCCTTACGGACCTCAAACAAGGACTTGAAGGAGGAGTATATCATTTTTTTGTCGAAGTTGGGAAGCGAACTAAGCTGTGGGTTGTTGGAGTTTATTCGTAAGTAGGTGAGTTTCATTGCACTGGCATATAATAGGAGATAGTTGGCGTTGATAGTGAATTCTACCAATTTGTCGTCGTGACAATCGTAGGCTTTGACCAACAGTAATTGGAAATTTTTATCATTCAGCCTGTTGGCTAGTCTGTCAATGAAGTCCTCATTCTTTTGATAATGCTGCAAAAATTCTTTGTTTAGCTTTCTTTTTCCCGCAACATTCGTTGACTCCAATGAGGTCATGTAATGTTGGTAGCGCCCCCAAGCCGCTTCGATTTTTTGTTTAATTTTAGGAAAGGTGTCTGTGGCCAGCAAGAGTTCAGCTTGTTTCTCTTCCAGATTATTCTTCAGGTCTAGGAAGTGGTTTTTCATTTGCGCCCCTAATGACGTCTTTCCCCAGCGAGTACACGATGGACGCCACCCCCAGAGGGAGGTCGATTATCGCGCTAATCATGGACCCCCAAACCGGGATGAGGCTGATGAAGGGTCTCATCACTATACGGGCTTCATTCAGTTTTTCCATGAAATTAGCCACATGTTTCTTCCTTCTGTCCTCCTCTTCTTTATTAGACTGGATCACGTGGATGCACGAGGCCACCAGCAGGAGGAGCCAGAGACGCCGCATGTCTGAAACCAAGATAAACCACATCTTTTTTAGTGTTTTAGTTTAACTCGCAGTGTTTTTATAACGTTTGGTCCCTGAGACGCGTCTAGTCCTGGTCTGGCTTAACAACCAAAACGGCACCAAAATAAAATAAATAATACATAAAAACGGTACAAAACCATAAAGACAAAAAACAAACATGTAAAACAAAAATACATGAAAACGGCGCACAAAAAAACCAGCATAAAACAAATACAATAATAAAGAAAAAAATGCATAAAAAATGGCAAAAGACAAAAAAAAAGCAGCACACAAACAAAAGCAAAAAGAGAAAGTTGTTGCACAAAAACTTTAAGAGAAAAAACAGAACAGCGAACTTACAAAATGAATAAAAACAGCATAAAAACAACACAAAAAGAAGTAAACAGCACACAAAAAACAAAAGATATAAAAACACAACAAAATACTCAAGCAGCGCAAAAACATCGAAACATCATACAAACAAAACAAACAAAAAAGATGTCAAAACAACACAAAGAGGAAAAAAGACAACACACACAAAAAAAGGAAAGACAAAAAGAAACACAAAAATAGCACATGAACAAAAAGAAATGAGAAGATTAAAAAACATCTTAAATACCAGAACAAATATAAACTGGATAGGACAAAAAACACACACACACACACACACAAAGACATTAAAACAGCACACAAACAAACACATAAACATTACAAACAAAAACACACATCAAAAACACATCAGAAGAGGACAGACAACACCTTACACACTTTTTTTTTGAGAAAACAAAAAAACACATTAAAACCCAACAGAAAGAACAAGAAAAGCAACACAAAGTCAATACAAAAATAAAAAATGTCATCATCAGCACAAAACAGAAGAAGAGGCAAAAAAGAGGACAACAGGCGGACCGACACGGTGGGACGAGGGAATAGAACCGGACACTCACCTGCTGATTCAGGATGGATCTTAGATGTTTGCCCAGAGTCCAGACTTTTATAGGGTCCAAGACTCGGCCCACTTCGGCACCAGATCCTTTTTTGGTAAAGACAGAGCAAACTGAAGCTGCAGGGGACAGAGGACGCCTAGTGGCGGAGAAGGGTATGTGATCACAGGAGGTCCAGAATCAGGAGACCTGGGCCTCATGTGATCACAGGAGGTCCAGAATCAGGAGACCTGGGCCTCATGTGATCACAGGAGGTCCAGAATCAGGAGACCTGGGCCTCATGCTCAGTTCATCAGTTTCAATAATGAAGAGAGTAAGAAAGGTCGTACGCTCGGGTCAGATGTACGAGTCGTGCAGAGATGTTCGCATCAGACTTACATGAACCATCAATGTTGATCAAACACACACACATGTTCACACAAACACACACACATGTTCACACAAACACACACACACATGTTCACACAAACACAATTATGAGCTTGTTTTCTATCATTTAACGAACAAGACGTTCTGAAGCTTCAAGTCTTTCTCCACGAGAGTCACAGACGTTCCTGTGAAACAACATCACGTCTGCAGAATGAAAGGAACTAAACACACACACATGTTCACACAAACACACACACATGTTCACACAAACACACACACATGTTCACACAAACACACACACATGTTCACACAAACACACACACATGTTCACACAAATGCACACACATGTTCACACAAACACACACACATTTTCACACATGTTCACACAAACACACACACATGTTCACACAAACACACACAGTCACACACATGTTCACACAAACATACACACATGTTCACACAAACACACACATGTTCCAACGACCACCACCCATGTCCACACACATGTTCAGCGGACAAACACACACACATGTTCACACAAAGCACACACACATGTTCACACATGTTCACACAACACACACACATGTTCACACAAACACACACACATGTTCACACAAACACACACCGTCACACACATGTTCACACAAACACACACACATGTTCACACAAACATACACACATGTTCACACAAACACACAAATGCACACACATGTTCACACAAACACACGCATTTTCACACAAACGCACACACATGTTCACACAAACACACACAGTCACACACATGTTCACACAAACACACACACATGTTCACACAAATGCACACACATGTTCACACAAACACACACACAGTCACACACATGTTCACACAAACACACACACAGTCACACATATGTTCATACAAACACACACACATGTTCACACAAACACACACACATGTTCACACAAACACACACACACACCCACTCTCTACGGGGGATCGGGACACAGGGAACTTGAAAGAACCATTTGGCCGGAAAGGGACGACCTCCCGGACCGGAAATTTGCCTTAAATATAGCGATGTTTCTACAGATCGGGACCTTTTCTCCCGAACTATTGATCTGTACAGTCGCCGGGAGAAAGTGGATCGTAAAGCTTGTATTTTGTTTGATTGACGACGAAAAACGACCGTGACTCTTTGATTGTTCATCTTTCTCACGGCGCATAAGACCGGGAAGGACTTTGTGTTTTGATCGTTTTAATTTTCACACAAACGCACACACGTGTTCACACAAACACTCACACAGTCACAAAGTCCCACACGTTCACACAAATACACAAACACACACACATGTTCACACAAACACTCACACAGTAACACACATGTTCACACAAACGCACACACGTGTTCACACAAACACTCACACAGTCACAAAGTCCCACACATTCACACAAATACACAAACACACACACATGTTCACACAAACACTCACACAGTAACACACATGTTCACACAAACGCACACACGTGTTCACACAAACACTCACACAGTCACAAAGTCCCACAGGTTCACACAAATACACACACACATGTTCACACAAACACTCACACAGTAACACACATGTTCACACAAACGCACACACGTGTTCACACAAACACTCACACAGTCACAAAGTCCCACACGTTCACACAAATACACAAACACACACACATGTTCACACAAACACTCACACAGTAACACACATGTTCACACAAACACACACACGTGTTCACACAAACCTCACACACACAAAGCCCCCACGTTCACACAAATACACAAACACACACACATGTTCACACACACAGTCAAACACATGTTCACACAAACACACACACAGTCCCACACACGTTCACACATCTGTAGTGAGTCGCACAAACAAGGGTCACTGTATGGAGTAACCTGGCCGAGATGAAACTGGTCCAGGAGATAAAGTTACACAATCATCAGACGTTAGATAGTTACGCAAAGATATGAACACGCAAGTTGGTTTATCAGCGACAACACAAAGACAGATGTCGTGTTTTTGTGCAACCGTAAGTGTGTGAACATCCTTTAGAATTAGTTTCTGTGTGTGTGTGTGAGTGTGTATGTGTGTGTGCGTGTCTGTGTACATGTGTGTGTGTCTGCATTTTGTTCTGCCTCATATTTATTGATTCATATTAAATATAGGAGTCAGTAGATCATCAAGCTCTTTGTGTTTGATGATCTACTGACTCCTTCAAGAAACATCTGTGTTTGATGATCTACTGACTCCTTCAAGAAACATCTCTGTGTTTGATGATCTACTGACTCCTTCAAGAAACATCTGTGTTTGATGATCTACTGACTCCTTCAAGAAACATCTGTGTTTGATGATCTACTGACTCCTTCAAGAAACATCTGTGTTTGATGATCTACTGACTCCTTCAAGAAACATCTCTGTGTTTGATGATCTACTGACTCCTTCAAGAAACATCTGTGTTTGATGATCTACTGACTCCTTCAAGAAACATCTGTGTTTGATGATCTACTGACTCCTTTAAGAAACATCTGTGTTTGATGATCTACTGACTCCTTCAAGAAACATTCTGTGTTTGATGATCTACTGACTCCTTCAAGAAACATCTGTGTTTGATGATCTACTGACTCCTTCAAGAAACATCTGTGTTTGATGATCTACTGACTCCTTTAAGAAACATCTGTGTTTGATGATCTACTGACTCCTTCAAGAAACATCTGTGTTTGATGATCTACTGACTCCTTCAAGAAACATCTGTGTTTGATGATCTACCGACTCCTTCAAGAAACATGTGTGTTTGATGATCTACTGACTCCTTCAAGAAACATCTGTGTTTGATGATCTAGTGACTCCTTTAAGAAACATCTGTGTTTGATGATCTACTGACTCCTTCAAGAAACATCTGTGTTTGATGATCTACTGACTCCTTTAAGAAACATCTGTGTTTGATGATCTACTGACTCCTTCAAGAAACATCTGTGTTTGATGATCTACTGACTCCTTCAAGAAACATCTGTGTTTGATGATCTACTGACTCCTTCAAGAATCATGTGTGTTTGATGATCTACTGACTCCTTCAAGAAACATCTGTGTTTGATGATCTACTGACTCCTTCAAGAAACATCTGTGTTTGATGATCTACTGACTCCTTTAAGAAACATCTGTGTTTGATGATCTACTGACTCCTTCAAGAAACATCTGTGTTTGATGATCTACTGACTCCTTCAAGAAACATCTGTGTTTGATGATCTACTGACTCCTTCAAGAAACATCTGTGTTTGATGATCTACTGACTCCTTCAAGAAACATCTGTGTTTGATGATCTACTGACTCCTTCAAGAAACATCTGTGTTTGATGATCTACTGACTCCTTCAAGAAACATCTGTGTTTGATGATCTACTGACTCCTTCAAGAATCATGTGTGTTTGATGATCTACTGACTCCTTCAAGAAACATCTGTGTTTGATGATCTACTGACTCCTTCAAGAAACATCTGTGTTTGATGATCTACTGACTCCTTCAAGAAACATCTGTGTTTGATGATCTACTGACTCCTTCAAGAAACATCTGTGTTTGATGATCTACTGACTCCTTCAAGAAACATCTGTGTTTGATGATCTACTGACTCCTTCAAGAAACATCTGTGTTTGATGATCTACTGACTCCTTCAAGAAACATCTGTGTTTGATGATCTACTGACTCCTTCAAGAAACATCTTTGTTTGATGATCTACTGACTCCTTCAAGAAACATCTGTGTTTGATGATCTACTGACTCCTTCAAGAATCATGTGTGTTTGATGATCTACTGACTCCTTCAAGAAACATCTGTGTTTGATGATCTACTGACTCCTTCAAGAAACCATCTGTGTTTGATGATCTACTGACTCCTTCAAGAAACATCTGTGTACTGATCTACTGACTCCTTCAAGAAACATCTGTGTTTGATGATCTACTGACTCCTTCAAGAAACATCTGTGTTTGATGATCTACTGACTCCTTCAAGAAACATCTGTGTTTGATGATCTACTGACTCCTTCAAGAAACATCTGTGTTTGATGATCTACTGACTCCTTCAAGAATCATGTGTGTTTGATGATCTACTGACTCCTTCAAGAAACATCTGTGTTTGATGATCTACTGACTCCTTCAAGAAACATCTGTGTTTGATGATCTACTGACTCCTTCAAGAAACATCTGTGTTTGATGATCTACTGACTCCCTTTAAGAAACATCTGTGTTTGATGATCTACTGACTCCTTCAAGAAACATGTGTGTTTGATGATCTACTGACTCCTTCAAGAAACATCTGTGTTTGATGATCTACTGACTCCTTCAAGAAACATCTGTGTTTGATGATCTACTGACTCCTTCAAGAAACTTTATCTCAAGACATCTGTGTTTGATGATCTACTGACTCCTTTAAGAAACATCTGTGTTTGATGATCTACTGACTCCTTCAAGAAACATCTGTGTTTGATGATCTACCAGACTCCTTCAAGAAACATGTGTGTTTGATGATCTACTGACTCCTTCAAGAAACATCTGTGTTTGATGATCTAGTGACTCCTTTAAGAAACATCTGTGTTTGATGATCTACTGACTCCTTCAAGAAACATCTGTGTTTGGTGATCTACTGACTCCTTTAAGAAACATCTGTGTTTGATGATCTACTGACTCCTTCAAGAAACATCTGTGTTTGATGATCTACTGACTCCTTCAAGAAACATCTGTGTTTGATGATCTACTGACTCCTTCAAGAATCATGTGTGTTTGATGATCTACTGACTCCTTCAAGAAACATCTGTGTTTGATGATCTACTGACTCCTTCAAGAAACATCTGTGTTTGATGATCTACTGACTCCTTTAAGAAACATCTGTGTTTGATGATCTACTGACTCCTTCAAGAAACATCTGTGTTTGATGATCTACTGACTCCTTCAAGAAACATCTGTGTTTGATGATCTACTGACTCCTTCAAGAAACATCTGTGTTTGATGATCTACTGACTCCTTCAAGAAACATCTGTGTTTGATGATCTACTGACTCCTTCAAGAAACATCTGTGTTTGATGATCTACTGACTCCTTCAAGAAACATGTGTGTTTGATGATCTACTGACTCCTTCAAGAAACATCTGTGTTTGATGATCTACTGACTCCTTCAAGAAACATCTGTGTTTGATGATCTACTGACTCCTTCAAGAAACATCTGTGTTTGATGATCTACTGACTCCTTTAAGAAACATCTGTGTTTGATGATCTACTGACTCCTTCAAGAAACATGTGTGTTTGATGATCTACTGACTCCTTCAAGAAACATCTGTGTTTGATGATCTACTGACTCCTTCAAGAAACATCTGTGTTTGATGATCTACTGACTCCTTCAAGAAACATCTGTGTTTGATGATCTACTGACTCCTTCAAGAAACATCTGTGTTTGATGATCTACTGACTCCTTCAAGAAACATCTGTGTTTGATGATCTACTGACTCCTTCAAGAAACATGTGTGTTTGATGATCTACTGACTCCTTCAAGAAACATCTGTGTTTGATGATCTAGTGACTCCTTCAAGAAACATCTGTGTTTGATGATCTACTGACTCCTTCAAGAAACATCTGTGTTTGATGATCTACTGACTCCTTCAAGAAACATCTGTGTTTGATGATCTACTGACTCCTTCAAGAAACATCTGTGTTTGATGATCTACTGACTCCTTCAAGAAACATCTGTGTTTGATGATCTACTGACTCCTTCAAGAATCATGTGTGTTTGATGATCTACTGACTCCTTCAAGAAACATCTGTGTTTGATGATCTACTGACTCCTTCAAGAAACATCTGTGTTTGATGATCTACTGACTCCTTCAAGAAACATCTGTGTTTGATGATCTACTGACTCCTTCAAGAAACATCTGTGTTTGATGATCTACTGACTCCTTCAAGAAACATCTGTGTTTGATGATCTACTGACTCCTTCAAGAAACATCTGTGTTTGATGATCTACTGACTCCTTCAAGAAACATCTGTGTTTGATGATCTACTGACTCCTTCAAGAAACATCTGTGTTTGATGATCTACTGACTCCTTCAAGAAACATCTGTGTTTGATGATCTACTGACTCCTTCAAGAAACATCTGTGTTTGATGATCTACTGACTCCTTCAAGAAACATCTGTGTTTGATGATCTACTGACTCCTTCAAGAAACATCTGTGTTTGATGATCTACTGACTCCTTCAAGAAACATCTGTGTTTGATGATCTACTGACTCCTTCAAGAAACATCTGTGTTTGATGATCTACTGACTCCTTCAAGAAACATCTGTGTTTGATGATCTACTGACTCCTTCAAGAAACATCTGTGTTTGATGATCTACTGACTCCTTCAAGAAACATCTGTGTTTGATGATCTACTGACTCCTTCAAGAAACATCTGTGTTTGATGATCTACTGACTCCTTCAAGAAACATCTGTGTTTGATGATCTACTGACTCCTTCAAGAAACATCTGTGTTTGATGATCTACTGACTCCTTCAAGAAACATCTGTGTTTGATGATCTACTGACTCCTTCAAGAAACATCTGTGTTTGATGATCTACTGACTCCTTCAAGAAACATCTGTGTTTGATGATCTACTGACTCCTTCAAGAAACATCTGTGTTTGATGATCTACTGACTCCTTCAAGAAACATCTGTGTTTGATGATCTACTGACTCCTTCAAGAAACATCTGTGTTTGATGATCTACTGACTCCTTCAAGAAACATGTGTGTTTGATGATCTACTGACTCCTTCAAGAAACATCTGTGTTTGATGATCTACTGACTCCTTCAAGAAACATGTGTGTTTGATGATCTACTGACTCCTTCAAGAAACATCTGTGTTTGATGATCTACTGACTCCTTCAAGAAACATCTGTGTTTGATGATCTACTGACTCCTTCAAGAAACATCTGTGTTTGATGATCTACTGACTCCTTCAAGAAACATCTGTGTTTGATGATCTACTGACTCCTTCAAGAAACTGATGATCTTGTTTGATGATCTACTGACTCCTTCAAGAAACATCTGTGTTTGATGATCTACTGACTCCTTCAAGAAACATCTGTGTTTGATGATCTACTGACTCCTTCAAGAAACATCTGTGTTTGATGATCTACTGACTCCTTCAAGAAACATCTGTGTTTGATGATCTACTGACTCCTTCAAGAAACATCTGTGTTTGATGATCTACTGACTCCTTCAAGAAACATCTGTGTTTGATGATCTACTGACTCCTTCAAGAAACATCTGTGTTTGATGATCTACTGACTCCTTCAAGAAACATCTGTGTTTGATGATCTACTGACTCCTTCAAGAAACATCTGTGTTTGATGATCTTACTGACTCCTTCAAGAAACATCTGTGTTTGATGATCTACTGACTCCTTCAAGAAACATCTGTGTTTGATGATCTACTGACTCCTTCAAGAAACATCTGTGTTTGATGATCTACTGACTCCTTCAAGAAACATCTGTGTTTGATGATCTACTGACTCCTTCAAGAAACATCTGTGTTTGATGATCTACTGACTCCTTCAAGAAACATCTGTGTTTGATGATCTACTGACTCCTTCAAGAAACATGTGTGTTTGATGATCTACTGACTCCTTCAAGAAACATGTGTGTTTGATGATCTACTGACTCCTTCAAGAAACATCTGTGTTTGATGATCTACTGACTCCTTCAAGAAACATCTGTGTTTGATGATCTACTGACTCCTTCAAGAAACATCTGTGTTTGATGATCTACTGACTCCTTCAAGAAACATCTGTGTTTGATGATCTACTGACTCCTTCAAGAAACATCTGTGTTTGATGATCTACTGACTCCTTCAAGAAACATCTGTGTTTGATGATCTACTGACTCCTTCAAGAAACATGTGTGTTTGATGATCTACTGACTCCTTCAAGAAACATGTGTGTTTGATGATCTACTGACTCCTTCAAGAAACATCTGTGTTTGATGATCTACTGACTCCTTCAAGAAACATCTGTGTTTGATGATCTACTGACTCCTTCAAGAAACATCTGTGTTTGATGATCTACTGACTCCTTCAAGAAACATGTGTGTTTGATGATCTACTGACTCCTTCAAGAAACATCTGTGTTTGATGATCTACTGACTCCTTCAAGAAACATCTGTGTTTGATGATCTACTGACTCCTTCAAGAAACATCTGTGTTTGATGATCTACTGACTCCTTCAAGAAACATCTTAAGACGTTTCTATTTGTTCAGGCTTTTCCTTGATTTTCTGGAACTCCTGTGTTGTTCTCAGTATTATCTTGATCTTTAAAGTATGTACTTTTTTGAATATTGTTTTGTTTGTTTAAGCGCTTTGTGACCCTGGTCTGGAAAAGCGCTATATGAATAAATATTACTTACTTAAATATATTACTTACTTACAGTGGGACAAAAAAGTATTTATTCAGCCACCGATTGTGCAAGTTCTCCCACTTAAAATAATGACAGAGTCTGTAACTTTCATCACAGGTTCACTTCAACTTGAGAGACAGAATGTGAAAAGAAAATCCAGGAATCCACATTGTAGGATTTTTAAAGAATGTATTTGTAAATTATGGTGGAAAATAAGTATTTGGTCAATAACAAAAATTCAACTCAATACTTTGTAATATAACCTTTGTTGGCAATAACAGGTCAAACGATTACTAGAGGTCTTTACCAGGTTTGCACACAGGAGCTGGTATTTTGGTCCATTCCTCCATGCAGATCTTCTCGAGAGCAGTGATGTTTTGTCGCCGAGCAACACGGACTTTCAACTCCCTCCACAGATTTTCTATGGGGTTGAGGTCTGGAGACTGGCTAGGCCACTCCAGGACTTTCAAATGCTTCTTACGGAGCCACTCCTTCGTTGCCCGGGCGATGTGTTTGGGATCATTGTCCTGCTGGAAGACCCTGTTTCATCTTCAAAGCTCGTTTTCTCTCCATCTCTCTCTTTTTTTTTTTTTTTTTTATCTGACGAGGAGGTTGTCTCCAAACCCCCCCCTACCTTTTTTTTTTTTTTTTTTTTATTAGTTGTGGGTTGTCATGCTGGAAGACCCAGCATGATGTTTCCACCCCCATGCTTCACAGTAGGTATGGTGTTCTTGGGATGGTGTCCCCCTGCTTAAGCCAGTGCATGTCCAGGTCTTGAGTGTCTGCCAAAAGGGCACTTGGTGATACAGCAGAGCTTGGGACAATGTCATGTGGTCAGATGAAACCCAAGTAGAACTTTTTGGCAGACTCAAAGACGTGCTTGGAGCATGAATGAATAGCGGGGTAGCATCCCAACAACACCAGACCTACTGTGAAGCATGGGGTGGAAACATCATGCTTTGGGGCTGTTTTTCTGCTAAGGGGACAGGACGACTGATCCGTGTTCAGGAAAGAATGAATGGGTCCATGTATCGTGAGATTTTGAGCCAAAACCTCCTTCCATCAGTGAGAGCTTTGAAGATGAAACGTGGGTCTTCCAGCATGACAATGATCCCAAACACATCGCCCGGGCAACGAAGGAGTGGCTCCGTAAGAAGCATTTGAAAGTCCTGGAGTGGCCTAGCCAGTCTCCAGACCTCAACCCCATAGAAAATCTGTGGAGGGAGTTGAAAGTCCGTGTTGCTCGGCGACAAAACATCACTGCTCTCGAGAAGATCTGCATGGAGGAATGGACCAAAATACCAGCTCCTGTGTGCAAACCTGGTAAAGACCTCTAGTAATCGTTTGACCTGTTATTGCCAACAAAGGTTATATTACAAAGTATTGAGTTGAATTTTTGTTATTGACCAAATACTTATTTTCCACCATAATTTACAAATAAATTCTTTAAAAATCCTACAATGTGGATTCCTGGATTTTTTTTTCACATTCTGTCTCTCAAGTTGAAGTGAACCTATGATGAAAGTTACAGACTCTGTCATTATTTTAAGTGGGAGAACTTGAACAATCAGTGGCTGAATAAATACTTTTTTGCCCCACTGTATATATCCATAAAATATTACCAATATCTTTCATTTCCTTTGTAACATTGGTTATTGACTAATTAATAATAATAATTATTAATTTTAATGATTTATATCGATAAACAAAACACTTATAGATTATAGATTTAAACATCAACTCTGTAGTGAATGTTCTTCAAGACGCAGTAACTTCTCATCACGACCATGTTTTACACTTTATTACTTTATAAAGTTACTCTGAAATCTGGACGAACAAGAGGTTACGAGAGTCCGTTATGACGCAATGCGTGTAATCACGCCCGGCTTTGTTTATACAATGAGTCCCCTGGAGGTGGAGACTTCCTGGAATGATGACGTACGGTGACAAACCTCCACGTCGTGGTTATGGTATTTTGGACTCTGTCTTTTTTAGTGTATAATAAATTGAAAACTTGAACATTTACAAGTTGTAAGTGCATCGACTTCAGCTCCTGGGTCTCCGTTGTTAACACTTATTGACGGATAGAAGTCGTGTTTTTTGTGCTTCAAGAATAAGAAAACTCAAAGTTGATGCTCAAGGAAAATTTTAATTGACAAAACAATCATCTGGTGTGTTCGTCGTGGCGAAGAAGCTCGAAGATAGCCTGGAGTTTAGCTTTTAGCATGTTAGCCTTTTAATGGGGTTTTACTGGCTGGATCGTTTCTGCTGTAAGGAATTTGCAATACGGAGGGGGCGCTGTTGCTGCTGGAGGGGGCGCTCTTGTTTCTGGAGGGGGCGCTGTTGCTACTGGGGGGTGGGGGCGCTGTTGCTACTGGGGAGGGGGTGTCGCTGCGGGGAGTGGCCCTGTCGCTGCGGGGTGTGGCCCTGTCTCTGCGGGGTGAGGCCCTGTCGCTGCGGAGTGAGGCCCTGTCGCTGCGGGGTGAGGCCCTGTCGCTGCTGGGTGAGGCCCTGTGCGCGGGGTGAGGCCCTGTCGCTGCGGGTGAGGCCCTGTCGCTTGGGGGAGGCCCTGTCGCTGTGGGGTGAGGCTCTGCGCTGCGGGGGAGGCCCTTCGCTGTGGGGGAGGCCTGTCGCTGCGGGGTGAGGCCCTGTCGCTGTGGGGGAGGCTCTGCGCTCGGGGTGAGGCCCTTCGCTGTGGGGTGAGGCTCTGTCGCTGCGGGGAGGCCCTGCGTTGGGTGAGGCCTTCTGCGGGGTGAGGCCCTGTCGCTGTGGGGTGAGGCTCTGTCGCTGCGGGGTGAGGCCCTGTCGCTGTGGGGTGAGGTCCTGTCGCTGCTGGGTGAGGCCCTGTTTCTGCGGGGTGAGGCCCTGTCGCTGTGGGGTGAGGCCCTGTCGCTGCGGGGTGAGGCCCTGTCGCTGCGGGGTGAGGCCCTGTCGCTGTGGGGTGAGGTCCTGTCGCTGCTGAGTGAGGCCCTGTTTCTGCGGGGTGAGGCCCTGTCGCTGCGGGGTGAGGCCCTGTCGCTGCGGGGTGAGGCCCTGGCGCTGCGGGGTGTGGCCCTGTCGCTGCGGGGTGTGGCCCTGTCGCTGCGAGGTGATGCCCTGTCGCTCCGGGGTGAGGCCCTGTCGCTCCGGGGTGAGGCCCTGTCGATGCGGGTGAGGCCCTGCGCTGCGGGTGTGGCCTTGCTGCGGGTGAGGCCCTGTCCTGCGGGTGAGGCCCTGTCGCTGCGGGGTGAGGCCCTGGCGCTGGGGGGCCCTTCGCTGGGTGGCCCTGTCGCTGCGAGGTGATGCCCTGTCGCTCCGGGGTGAGGCCCTGTCGCTCCGGGGTGAGGCCCTGTCGATGCGGGGTGAGGCCCTGTCGCTGCGGGGTGTGGCCCTGTCGCTGCGGGGTGTGGCCCTGTCGCTGCGAGGTGATGCCCTGTCGCTGCTGTGTGAGGCCCTGTCGCTGCTGGGTGAGGCCCTGTCGCTGCAAATTGGAGGCTCTGCCGCTGCTGGGGGAGCGCTGCCGCTGCAAAGTGGATGCGCCGCCACTGCTTGGGGAGGCACTGCCGCCGTGTGGGGGGCTCTGGCTGCGGGGAACTTTGCCGGCCTCTGGCTTGTAGTCTCCCACTTGTTCTCTGCACTTCTGGCCGTAATACCCAGGATCACACGTGCAAAGCCCCACCAGGTCGACAACTTCGCAGGTTCCACGTCCGCAGTCACGTCTATAACAGTCGTCCTTCTGACTCGCCTGCTCCACACTCTTGAATGTCACCACAAACTTGAACGTAAGAAGGTTATGTTTACACTCTCCCTCGTAGAAGTTGGGGATCCTGGGGTCTGGTTTGGCCGGGCTGGTTGTCGGGAGGCCATCGACGCTCAGGTTTGGATCCCCCCTGTAAATGTGTACGGCGCAGATGAAGTCCGACAGTTTTCTATCGCCCACAGCATTGTTGCACAAGGTCAGCTTCTCGGTAACTTTGTCACATTCTATTTTTTTTTTGTCTAAACAATCTTCTATGGCGGTGTGTAAGACATGGCCCTGTGTGTGACTTCCCTTGAGAGCCCTGTGCACCCCCACAGTGAACTCATCATCTTTATAAGAAGTCTGCACGTTGGTGATGCATTTCCTTGGACTTTTCGCGTCCTTGGTCTTGTAGACGACAACCAGCCAGTCATAGAAGGGGTAGGCTTTGGCGAGGGCATTGTGGATGTTGTTGGCGACCTTCTGCCTAGTTTCCTTATTAGCTTTCAGATTCACCTTCACCTCCGCTGTCAACATGTCCTTCAAGTCATTCCTCACGTTATTCTCGATCTTGGCCAAGCACTCTTTACGGACCCGAAACAAGGACCTGGAGGACGAGTATATCAAATTGTCAAAGTGGCTCTGCAGTGACTGGCTGGCGGAGGGCTCGAGTTGATAGTAGGCTCTTGTCATTGCGTTGGCAAAGACTAAGAGACTATTGGCCCAGACGGTGAATTCTACCAGCTCGTTGTCGTGACATTTGGAATGATCGACCAACAGTTTGATGAATTTTCCATCAGTTAGCCTGTTTGCAAAATGGTCAAGAACCAGCTCATGAGGTTTAAAGACTTTCACAAAGTTAGAACTAAGCTGGTCCGCATTGGCCCTATTCTTCTCCGACACGTAATGGTTGATGTAAATTTTGTAGCGGCCCCAGGCGGCTGCGATGTTGTCTCCGTACTTGTGGATGTTGTCTGTAGCCATCATGAGTGCCGCGTGTTCCTCCTTCCGATCAATCTTCAGGTCTTCAAACTGGGACTTGATTTGTTCCAATAATGACGTCTGCCTTTCTGAATGCACGATGGACGCCACCCCCAGAGGGAGGTCCACTAATGCGCTGATAAGGGGCCCAAAGACCGGGATGAGGCTCAAGAACGGGCTTGTCATTACGCGGATTTCGTTCAAGTTGTCCCGGAAAATCTTCATCCCTGCCTTCATTTTTGTTTTCAACTCGTCCTGGTTAACGGAATCGATCACGTGGATGCACGTGGCCACCAGCAGGAGGAGCCGAAGACGCCGCATGTCTGTGACACAAGTTCAAACAGAATATTTATTTATTTCATCATTTAACTCGCAGAAGGAATGTTTTGTCCTCGAGACACACATCTGGCTTAACAACCAAAGCACAACAACACAAAAAGACTTAAAAATACAGAACAATAACACATAAAGACTAGAAAATACATCACAATAAGACAAACCTGGACTTCATCCCTGAACTTAAGCCTTTGAAGACTTGGAAATTCAGAAAAACTGAGACTTTTTCGAAAGACTGAGCGTCTCTCGAAGTCCACTAAACTTGAGGTGCACAGACTTCACCTCACCTTCTTACAATGAGATGGTGGAAACTGCTAGATCTGATTACATCAGAAAACTGGTAGCAGCAAATAAGAAAAACCCCAAAGGGTTGTTTGACACGATTAATTCTCTCGTGTCTCCTGCTCCTCAAATCACGCCTGTCTTCTGTGAAGCTGACAGCAATGCATTGTTGAGATTTTTCATTGACAAAATTAAATTTATCAAGGAAAAATCTCTCCCCCTTTGTTTGGAACCCCTACTGTCTCTGAGCCCGTCTCCTCCTCTTGGTCTTCCTTCAGTAAAGTATCTCTGGGTGATATTTCGGCACTAGTGAACAAGATGAAACCCTCCTCTTGCTCAGATGACGTCCTTCCTTGTAGTCTTTTTATCAAAGTATTTGATGTAATTGGCCCCTGGGTTACCAATATGGTGAACCTCTCCCTTTCCACAGGGGTTTTTCCCAATGCATTTAAACATGCCATTGTTGAGCCTTGCTCAAAAAGGCTTAGATCCGACTGACCTCAGTATTTTCAGGCCTATTTCTAAGCTCCCTTTCTTGTCCAAGATCTTGGAGAAGGTGGTGTCTGAGCAGCTGTCTTTGTTCTTGGATCAGAGCGACATCCATGAGAAGTTTCAGTCTGGCTTCCGTAAACATCACTCTACAGAGACAGCCTTACTGAAAGTGTCCAGAGACATCATGATGTCGGCTGACTCGGGTAAATTCACTGTTCTGGTTCTCTTGGATCTGTCCTCAGCCTTTGACACAGTTGAACCAGATCCTGCTGAGAAGACTGAGGGATTAAGTGGGACTGTCTAGGTATGTATTTAAATGGTTCTCATCATACTTTTCTTGGCGCAGTTTTAGTGTATCTGCCAATCAAATGTGGTCTGAATCATCTGTTGTGTGGAGTCCCTCAAGGTTCTGTTCTGGGTCCTTTATTGTTTTTGCTGTACTTGATTCCCCTCGGTAAAATCATTCAGAGATTTCCTGATGTTTCTTATCACATTTTTGCTGATGACATCCAGCTCTACTGCTCTTTTGACCCAACTGAGCCCCAGAGGCTGAACTTAGTCAATTGTTTGCTAGAAATCAAACAATGAGTGAAAACACTTTGAAGCTAAATGTGGACAAAACTGAAACTCTCCTTCAAGAAACATCTCAAGACCTTTTATTTGTTCAGGCTTTTCCTTGATTTTCTGGAACTCCTGTTGTGTTCTCAGTTTTATCTTGATCTTTAAAATATATACTTTATTGAATATTGTTTTGATTGTTTAAGCGCTTTGTGACCCTGGTCTAGAAAAGCGCTATATAAATACAAATTACTTACTTAAAAAAAAAACTTAAATATACAGCACAACAACACAAAAAAACTAAAAAAAACAGCACAATAACACAAAAAGACTCAAAAACACAGAACAATAACACAAAAATTAATTAAAAATACAGAACAACAACACAAAAAGACTTAAAAGGAAAGTACAAGAACAAAAAGACTACAAAAACACGAAAATAGCACAAAATAACAGCATAAAATAAACAAACAAAAAAATACCAACAGCAAATACACAAAAGCAAAAACCATAAAAATAGCATACCAACAGTAAATAAAAGTAAATAAACAAGCAGAAAAACCACATACAAAAGTACAAACATTTCACACAAAATAAGACATAAACAGCATAAATATTAATAAAAAACATAAAACAGCATTTGTTGTTTTACTTGTTTTCATGTGTGTTTATTGTTTATTTGTTTTTTTCTCAAAACATGCGTAAGGTTTTTTGGTTTGTGCTGCTTTTATTCATTTTGTTTGGGCTTTTTAAATGTTTTTTTTTTTTTGTGTGTGCATGTTTTTTGTCCTATCCTGTTTTATTTGTGTTGGTTTGTGAAATGTTTGTGTTCGCTCTTATGTATAATTTCTTTGTCTTTCTTTTTCGTGTGTATAGTGTTTTTCCTGTTTTAAAAATTTTTATTGTGTCTTTTTGTGTTTGTGTGCTGTTTTATTGTTTTTTTATTAATATTTATGCTGTTTATGTTTACAAAAAGACACAATAAAAAATAAAAAAGAGGAAAAACAGTTTACACACGAAAAAGAAAGACAAAAAAACAAATAAACAATAAACACACATGAAAACAAGTAAAAAAACAAAAAGAGTAAACAACCACATGAACAAAAACACACAACTTTGGCAGGCCGGCCGACAAACACAGAGGAAATGGGGATAAAACCAGAGACTCACCTGCTGATTCAAGATGAAGCTCAGATGTTTCTACGGAGTCCAGACTTTTATAAGAGGTCCAAGAAGGGATGAACCAGGGAAAGTCAAGGATGGGCTTTTTGCTTCCAGATGTTAAATTGTAACACAAAGATATGAACAAGCAGAAGTTTTTTTTTTTATTCTTTATCAATGATTACACAAACACAATTGTGTGTATCTGTGTATGTGTTTGTGAAGTCATCTGTTGCACTCATTCGTGTGGTATTATTTTTTATTTTTGAACACAATTAAGAATAAAGTGCAGGAAGTCATCAACGAAGCAACAGCAAAAAATAAATAATAATCAGAGGTATATGAAGTACAAGCACGACAAGGGTCCCATATGGTGACCCCGGACACCTGACCCGCTAACACCCGCTAACACCCGCTAACACCCGCTAACACCAGAGGTCACAGGCGTCCACGCTGATGTGAGGGCGAGGTCGGTCCAGGAGTGTCTCCGTCAGCCCGACGTGTTTTCTTTCATTTTTAAAAGTAATTTTTTTAACTCTCATTGCCGCTGCGTCGACGCCACCGTTGACCAGCTTCAACCGTCAGTGACATCACTTCCTGCCGACATCATCACGTGTGTCAGAAGGGTTTCGCTCAAACGTCACATCAAAGGGGAAATCACTGCAAGAAAGAACACACGCGTACATGAATACACACTCTGACTCGCACCAGTGAACACACTCACTATTACGGTGTCCTCAGGGGCAAAGGTTACTCCACGCCCAGTCTTATATTTGCCCCCCCAGCTGCCCCGCATGATACCTGGACAACAACCAGAGTCAGGTGACCCTGCGAGAGAGATATTGTCACCTGGGCTGCCGAGGCTTCACCTGAATGTGACGGAGCTTCCCTCTGTCCGCCGCTACGGCGCTGCTGAGGGGTGTTTCGGGGCGACGGGTGTCCTAGTTTGGAAAGACGACGCTGTCGTTGGTTCAACATGGCAGCAGGAGGGAAGACCCCAGGGGGCGGGGTCTTGCCCATGGATTGGTACAGCTTTACCATCTCCTGCTTCTGATTGGCCTGCAGAGACTCTACCTGTGCGAGGTGCCTGCGAAGGGTGGGATGGGTCCGATCATTCTACCGCTTGATAAACACGAAATATTCATCTTGGCTCACTTTTGTCGCAGTTGCTTTAGCTCCGCCCACATCTCCTCAAAGTCACTGTCCGATTCTTCGGAGGTAACGCATGAGCTGCTGCCAGTTACCTTCTCCTTCACCCTCACCTGCTCCTCGGCACTGCCGTTGGAACTTGCGGAGTCCAGACTCGTCGTGGGCGGGGGGGAGCGAGCAGTCGGTGTGGCCTGGTTAAAAGGCTGGGGCTCTAGGGCCTGCACACCTGGAACAGTTTTCGAGGCGGAGACTTGGAAGCGGCCAACACTGGAAACTAAAGGGGAATTCAAGTTACACCAAAATGGATGGTAAGCTCCAATATTATGGTTCATAAGTTGACACATTTTGGACCAGGACTGGACCTGAGAAAGTTGTATCCAGAAAACAATAGCATACGCTAAAACACACACTCACTTACCAGCAGGGGGCGGAGCTGAGCCCTATGAGAAGAAAGGAAAGGTTGTTCACTCATCATGTAAAAAACAGCAGTTGAAGGCCCCAAAACATCTTACCGGTCCCGGACTATAAGACTCAACGTGAAACTGACGGGGGGCGGAGCCGGACTGAGACTCTGAAATTGAATTTGCAGGAGCGGAAGTGTGTGCTGGGAGTGGCGGCAGGATGGACTGAGCCACGTTCATGGCCAGAGACAGGAAGTTGGCTACGACTTCCTGTCTCTGGAGAAAGGACTGGTCCTGGGCGTGAGGCCAGAGAGGAAGGGCAGTAACAGGAGGCGTGGGGGGTTGAGGGGACATGTAGGTGGAGTAAGGGGGACCATAGTGGGAAGGTAAGGGCAGCGACGAAAGGCTAAATGGTTCTGGGCGAGGCCTTTGGGTGTTGCCTAAAAGAGAGGGAGAGAGGACTGATGACACCACGGTGTTGATGAATCCAGACCTAACATCAATCACCTTGTTGACGTGAGATAGGTGGAGATGACCTTGAGAGCCGAGATGTCTTCTGTTGTCGAGCTGTCGTGGATCTGGAGGTCTACGTTAAAAGAGTCAAACCTTCAGCACGGAACAGGTTTAATTTAATTTTAAGGTCAGGAGTTGTTGACTCTTTACGAAGAGTTTTTGATTAAGTAAGCTGTGACTGTGTTGAAGGACAAAGACCAGACCAGGATACCAACATCGCCCAACATGACCATCAGATGTAAAACAAGACTCACCATTGACTCGGCTCTGGCGACGAGGTCGTACATCCGCTGGATGAAGCCGTGGCGCTCCTCCGGGAGGATGAAGTCTCTGTGGATCTGAGGGAAGCACACAAGGAAGCAGACTTACAGCCAGGACAGGCTCCAGACCCTTACACAGACTCCTAGTAACAGACTCACCATGACTGAGGCGATGTCCTCAGGATTGTCTCCGTCCAAGTCGAACTTGAAGGTGACGATCTTTCCGTTGTGCGTCTCTAAGTAAGACTCCACCACTCTGTCAAACACCTGCACACACACACTCATGTCCAAAATGCATTTATGAGTGTGTACATGTGTCTGTGTGTATCTACCGTGATCATTTTCAGACGAGCTCTCGTCCGCTTATTCAGACGTTCTTTCTCTGATTGGCCCTCAGCGCTGTCACTCAAACCTGAAGTCACGTCTGAGGTGTGACTGTAAACACGCAATAATCATTGTCCATGTGTACGTTTTCAGAGTGTGTGTTTCCATATTTTGTTTGTTCGTTTACCTGTCGGCAGGTGAGGAGAACCCAGGAAGCAACTTGGATGGTGAAGTCTTGGAACTTTGGGAAACGGTGATGCTCTGGAACGATTGTCAATTTAGACGTCTTTTGACTTCATCATACACTCCCCTCTATCCTAATACTTCCTTTGACTCTAGGTGCCCAGGTACTCTAACCTCTGTCATCTAGGTATTCTAATCGGAATCATCCCTGGACTTCTTCCTCTGTAGTCCAAGGACTTTAGCCTCCATCCTCCTGTGACTTTGGCCTCTATCGCCCAGAGTCTCTAGTCTCTCTTTTGTCTATAGACTGGAGCCAGTACCATCAAGGCTAGACTCCCACTGTAAGCAACGGAATCTAGCCTTCACGGTCCAGGTACTCTTGCTACACTCAAGTTGCTATCCTCCACGTATAACCATGCCTCAGACTAGCTGGCTGCTCACCTTGGGGTATAGGAGTACAGGCAAAGGTGGTGGTTTTGACCTCAGTTTCATTGGGGAGGGTTGAGCTGGAAAGGACACAAGAGGGCGGGATGGCTTGATGGGCAGCAGAGAAGGGCTTGCCTGAGATGTGGTGGGTATGGCTTCACGAGTGGTGGAGTTGCCCGTCTTCACGAAAGCTAGTGCATAAGACAGGAACATGATGAGTAACTTGATGATAGCTTTATCTTCCTGCTTGTTGATTAGTCACATGTTGCAGGCGTCCACGTGGTGGATGATGTCCTTGCTTCAACTGGAGGAGCTTGTTTCCTGCTGATTTCCGACTCCTTCTGAAATGTTTTTAAAAAAAAATTTCAACACAAGGTGCAACCAACCAGCAGGACGTCTGCACCGTACCTGGTCACTTGGTGGAGTTCTTGACCCTTTAGCCTTCTCATTCTCATGTTCGGGTGTCTCCTGAAGGCGGCGCCATCTTTCCCGTTGGCGATCGATGGCAGCCACTCTCTTTCTAATTGCGTTGGCAACCAGTTTGTAGTCGACCTCCGATACGAAGCCGAGAACCACCTGTAGGGTACAATGGTCAGAGCACTAGGTGTATCCCAGAAAACCGCCTCATATGTAGCGTTTGCTACCATGTCCTGAGCGACCTCCTCCGGGACGTCCTTGTAGACCTCAAACTGGAACTCGAGGGCTTCGTTGTCTTTATACTTCCCGTGCAGTTTCCATTCTCCGTCCATACGAAGCCACAGCTTCAGCGACCCCTTCAGACCGTCGTCATCCTCCGCCAGTTCCACCCTGACCCCCTGCTGATCCTGAAAGAACGGCTGATCAAGCAGCTCCTGCACCGTGAAACGCTCCCGACTCTTTGTGCAGATGCAGCTGTCGATGATATTGCGAAGCTCTGCCTCTTTGACTTTGTAGAAACTCTCTGGTTTGACTCCCTGGGAGACAGAAAGTTACACTTCACTTTACCGCTGCAACCACTATGATGTCCTCGTCCGGATCTCGCGTACGTTGGTGACTTTCCGGTATATCTGGGCTGCGTTTTCACATTCTGAGTACGGGTAGTCGGACGTGGCCATCTCTAGGAGGCACATGCCAAATGCATACACGTCCACAGCTTCGTCGTACTTCTCCTCATACATCTCTGGAGCCATGAACTCTGGAGTACCTGGTGAAAAAAACATTCACAAACATAGTGTTTAAGAACCAAATAAGTCATTTCTGCATAAGACTACAGTATCTATTCATCCCATTTCTGTGCCATTATGGCACACAGGACCAGGACCTCTATGCTTCTACTGAGTGGTCCTGGTCAGTCATTTAAGTTACAAAGAAACAAAATCACTATTTATTTGTGGTCTTTGCAAAGCGTCCCACAATACGCCAATTGGGGACTGATCCCCATGACATAACCACAATAAGGGATTATTGGATGGCAGGGAATGAACATAAGTGAAATGGGAGTCGTTAGGAATGCCTGAGACTAACCTACTCTCTGGTTGAAACGTGTTATACGTGCAACTGAGCTTTCGTGACCTTGCTCAATCAGAGTTCATGACCTCTCTCACCGATCACGCTCTTGGCAAATGAGGCTTTCTTGAGCGTGGCGAGGCCGAGGTCTCCGATCTTGACGGAGGCGCTCGGCCCTGTGATGAACACGTTGTCACACTTGAGGTCTCGGTGCAGGATCGGGGGACTTCGTGAGTGCAGGAAGTAGAGCCCCTTTAGTATCTGGACGCTCCAGCGCTGGAGCAACTTCATCTTCACCGGTCGAAACCTACGGAGGTAGCTGTAACACACAAACATTATGAAAGTGTGGACACGCAACAATCTGGATCTGGTGTGCGGAACTTCCTGCTGCTGAGTCACGAGCGCATCTTATCTGTCCCGAACACCTTTAGCCGCGAGTGTGTCTGCATGTGTGTCCTCACGTCTTCAGGGTTCCTGACGTCATGAGCTCGGTCACAAGGACAGTGCGCCTCTTTCCCTTTAACACGAATTTCCAGGAGTCGTAGAAGCGCACAATGTTGGGGTGCTGGAGGTTCTTCAGCATGTCCACCTCCTCACTGAAGCGCCGACGCTCCGACTTGCTGAGGCGCTGCGTCTGGGCCAGAGACACACAACTCAGACAAGCGTGTGTGTGTGTGAGGAGAGTGTGATTGTGTGTGTACCTGCAGCTCACACCAGGCGACCTCCAGAGTTGTTTCCGTGTCCAGTCCCTTGAAAACGGTTTTGAAGGACCCTTGTCCGATCACGATGTTAAACTTAAGAAAACGACCATCTGGGGAGGTGGCGGCTGCCCGGGTCTCCTCATCCTCCTCCTCCTGTCCAGACTGCGTCTCCTCAGAGTCGGAGCTATCGTCCTGTTGACTGAGGCGCTGCGAAGTAGAACTGTCCGCCATGAGAGCCGGGAGAGGTCGAGACCGGTCCTCTTTGTCAGGGGTCCACATAGCTGACCTACACGGTTCAAGGCTCAGGTGCACTTTATATTCAGCCTGATACCAGGAGTTGATGAAGGTCTCTTTGGGTCCATGTTCGATCACGCACACCAAGTGGGTGCAGGCGAGAACCAGGTTCTGACCACGAGAAACGAGACTCCACTAAAAATAATTTCTGTGTGTGTTATCAGCAGGGAACACACACACACAACCCCACCTACTGACCATCTCCCACCACCATCTGTCTGAGCCTGAAACTTCTCTGTGGTGGGTTCTGCTCTGATGCGGACGAACAGCTGAGGACTCATCCATGGACTTCCAAACTGGATTATTTGTCCACCAGCACGACTGCGTTTTAATTACAGTTTGATTATCCCTCGATCCCTCGGATCGGAATAGATCAATGAAACACACCTGCCTTCGTTCGCTCACAACCACAAATATCGTGGATCAGCCACACGTTGCTGGAGTAAAACTTTGGTTCATGTTTTTTTTCAAAAGGGCATTTAAACCATAAAAAACACTCAAAATACAGAACAAATGATAAATAGCATATTTGGATACATTGATCTATATTGTACTGTTTTCTTTTCTTTTGATAAAATATATCAATTCAATTAATGTTTTCAAAATAAAGCAAGGTGCCATGTGTTACTGGGTGGTAAATAATTAGTTCATTTTGAAAATATTTTATTATTTCTAAATATTTTTAAGAATCAAATTAAGAACAGTAAATAATAAGTTTATTTTGAAAACATTAAATTAATTTTAAATGTGTTAAAGAATCAAATTAAAAACAGTAAATAATTAGTTTTATTTGGAAAATATTACATTATTTTTAAATATTTTTAAGAATCAAATTAAGAACATTAACTTTATCTATCTAATTAGTTTATTTTGAAAATATTAAATTAATTTTCAATATGTTTAAGAATCAAATTAATAACATTAAGTTTATCTATCTATCTGTTTATCTATCTAATTAGTTTATTTTGAAAATAATATATTAATTTAAAATAGTTTAAGAATCAACTTTAGAACAGTAAATATTTTTTTTATTTTGAAAATATTAAATTATTTTATATATGTTTAAGAATCAAATGAATCACATTAAGTTGATCTATCTAGCTGTTAATCTATCTAAAAAGTTTATTTTGAAAATATTAAATTATTTTTTATATGTTTAAGAATCAAATTAAGAACAATAAATAATACGTTTATTTAAAAGATATTAAATTCATTTTAAATATGTTTAAGAATCAAATTAAGAACAGTATATAATTCGTTTATTTTGAAAATATTTAATTAATTTTAAATATTTGTAAGAATCAACTTTAGAACAGTAAATAATTCCTTTATTTTGATAATATTAAATTATTTTATATAAGTTTAAGAATCAAATTAAGAAAAGTAAATAATTAGTTTATTTGTAAAATATTAAATTAATTTAAAATATTTTAAGAATCAACTTTAGAACAGTAAATAATTAGTTTATTTTAAAAATAATAAATTATTTTATATACGTTTAAGAATCAAATTAAGAACGGTATGTAATTACTTTATTTTGAGATATTTTTTAATAATTAATTACAGGAGAACCATTAATATAATACATTTAGCATTAAATAAATGTGCAGTATGTCTTAAATGGAGGTTATCTTGGTAACAGAAAAACTTGTAATGTTACGTAATGTCAACAAAAAGAAGCTTGTTTTTGTAAATAAAAAGTGGTTCTTTTAACCAGAGGCAGTGTCTATCAAAGTGACTTCCATTACAACGTGTATGCTTTATTGTGAAACAAATCGGTAACAAACACCGTAAATTACGGTGTAATAACTTTACATTTCGATTCGTTATTTAAAAAAGTTATTGTGATCATTTGAAAGGCGCTATATAAATACAGATTATTATTATTATTATTATTATTATTATTATTATTATTATTATTATTATTATACAGCTGAACAAAGCATCGGTGCTCGACTACTCCTGTCTGGCAGGGGGCGCTCTCCTCCCACAAGTCACTGCGCTGCTGATTCTGCTCAGTCATTGTGCCTCCGCCACACAAGTGTTGTGTAGCCCAGAAGCCAGGTCCGAACCACCAGAACCAGAACCAGACTATCGTCTCCAGGACGCCATGAAGGAGACCACGGCCAAACGGCGAGAGAAAGCCGCGAGTCGGGAGTCTAAAGCCGAGAAGCCGAAGGAGCCGCTGGACGTTGAGATGCCGGAGGAGGACGCGGCTAACACGGCGAAACCCAAAGAGAATGACAGTCTGACTTTGGAAGGTAACAACCGAACCATCACTGGACTCTAGCGAGACCAGTGATGGTTCTTACTACAGGCAGGTCCAGTTGGAAGATCCTGGCCCTGAAGTCTGGTTCTTGAAAGAGTGAGCCATTAGCATGTTAGCTTAGCCTCCGGAGCTAGTGTTGTTGACGGATCAAAAGTTTTCCATCGTCGCCAGATTCACAGTATAGTCGCTTGTTTGACGTGTCCTTTGTTTTATAGTTACATTAGTTTTATGTAACATTTGTTTATACAACCGACAGACTCGTGTATTAGTATAATGAAAGTCAGATGAAAGTGTAGGACGGATGCTACACTTCACTGACACATGCTAGCTTGATGCTACTGACAACACAAAGTTGACTTCACCGACTTGTTTATCAAAATATTGTAGTTATTTCACTGCTCCAAGATGAACTTTATTTCTTCTAAGATTTGCTGAAGGCTATTGATTTTCAAACGTATTGCCTTGTAACAATTAAAATATAGTTTTCTTTATAAGTAATTATAAAAATACTTGTTACTTGCAGGCATCACATCATTATTTAACCAGTTAAAATGCAAGAAACTTGCTGTTTTTATTTACATAAACAGATATAAATCATAGAAATCTGAAGTAAATCTTTTCTTCGTTGACACGTCTGAAGATTCTCTGCATCTGAGCAGCCGGTGAAGAATCTCTTTAAAGACGCACAGAAGTAGCAAATGATCTTCAACAAACAAACAAAATCTGCCTCTTTTTTGAGGGGAATTGGATTCTACCGTAATACCTTCATACGATGCACGGCATGGTTTTGGTGCGACTGGATGAAGGCTCTCTGGATCACAGTTTTATACCACAGACGACAGTTATTTGATCAGATTCCACATTGTAAGTAAGTAAGTAATATTTATTCATATAGCGCTTTTCCAGACCAGGGTCACAAAGCGCTTAAACAAACAAAACAATACTCAAAAAAGTACATACTTTAAAGATCAAGATAATACTGAGAACAACACAGGAGTTCCAGAAAATCAAGGAAAAGCCTGAACAAATAGAAACGTCGTAAGATGTTTCTTGAAGGAGTCAGTAGATCATCAAACACAGATGTTTCTTGAAGGAGTCAGTAGATCATCAAACACAGATGTTTCTTGAAGGAGTCAGTAGATCATCAAACACAGATGTTTCTTGAAGGAGTCAGTAGATCATCAAACACAGATGTTTCTTGAAGGAGTCAGTAGATCATCAAACACAGATGTTTCTTGAAGGAGTCAGTAGATCATCAAACACAGATGTTTCTTGAAGGAGTCAGTAGATCATCAAACACAGATGTTTCTTGAAGGAGTCAGTAGATCATCAAACACAGATGTTTCTTGAAGGAGTCAGTAGATCATCAAACACAGATGTTTCTTGAAGGAGTCAGTAGATCATCAAACACAGATGTTTCTTGAAGGAGTCAGTAGATCATCAAACACAGATGTTTCTTGAAGGAGTCAGTAGATCATCAAACACAGATGTTTCTTGTTCTTAAAGGAGTCAGTAGATCATCAAACACACATGTTTCTTGAAGGAGTCAGTAGATCATCAAACACACATGTTTCTTGAAGGAGTCAGTAGATCATCAAACACACATGTTTCTTGAAGGAGTCAGTAGATCATCAAACACAGATGTTTCTTGAAGGAGTCAGTAGATCATCAAACACACATGTTTCTTAAAGGAGTCAGTAGATCATCAAGCGCAAAGAGAGAGAAGATCGTTCCAAAGCTTAGGAGCAACAGCCTGAAAAGATTTCTCTCCTCTGGTCCTGAGTCGTGTGCGTGGAACCATAAGTAGATTCTGATCCACAGACCTCAGAGCCCGAGCTGGGGTGTAAGGCTGGATCAGATCAGTGATGTAAGGAGGAGCCTGACCATGAATAGATCTGAAAGTAAGAACCAGAATTTTAAAGTTGATCCTGAAAGAAACTGGAAGAAACTGGAAGCCAGTGAAATTGTGCCTCAAATTTCATTACGATTTATAGTCATAGTTTTTTTCTTCTGAGTACTGTGGGGTTCTGGTTGTGGGTCTGAGCGTGGCTTGTGTGCCGCAGACATCCGGGAGCATGTGAAGCAGATCGAACGGGCCGTCTCCGGGAAGGAGCCGCGCTTCGTCATGAGAGCTCTGCGGGCGCTCCCGTCCACCAGCAGGCGCCTCAACGCCACGGTCCTGCAAAAGTCCATCACCGGCTTCTTCACCTCCAACACGTCCACCAGGGAGTTCCTGCTGGGCTTCCTGGAGGAGGTGAGCCGACGCCCGCCCGCTCAAGACTTGACTCGCCGATTCACGTGCATGTTTGTGTCGCAGCCGATGGACCTGGCCGACGGAGAACTTCAGTTCCGGCCGCGCACCGGGAAGTTGGCGACGACTCCTCTGCTGCCAGAGGTGGAGGCCTACCTGCAGCTGCTGCTGGTCGTTTACCTGACGCACAACCAGAGATACCCTCAGGTGAGTCCAAGGACCTCGGATTAATGTGATATACCTGTGATCACTCTGGTGATTCTGGTTTCAGGCCCAGAAGGTTTCCGATGACCTCCTTCAGAAAATCAGCTCCAAGAACCGCCGGGCTTTGGACCTGGTGGCCGCCAAGTGTTACTACTACCACGCCCGCGTGTACGAGTTCCTGCAGCAGTTCCACACAATCCGCAGGTGCGTCCCTCTGCTCACCTGTGTGTACGACAGGGTTTCTAACCCTCTGACTCGCGCAGCTTCCTTCACACCCGGCTGCGGACGGCGACTCTGCGCCACGACTTTGACGGACAGGCCGTCCTCCTCAATCTGCTGCTGAGGAACTACCTGACCTACAACCTGTACGACCAGGCCGAGAAGCTGGTGTCCAAGTCGGTGTTCCCCGAGCTCGCCAACAACAACGAGTGGGCCCGATACCTCTACTACACAGGTGCCGCCACCCTCGCCTGTCCACGCGCCTCCCTGGCACTTCCTGCTTGAACCGACATGAACCCCTGTCATGTGACCCGCAGGTCGGATCAAGGCCATCCAGCTGGAGTACTCTGAAGCTCGCCGCACCCTCACCAACGCTCTGAGGAAAGCTCCTCAACACACGGCCGTGGGATTCAAACAGACGGTAAGAAGCCGAGGGTTCTGACGAGAATATGTTTCTCCACACGTGTGGTCAGTTTGTCAACATGCAGTTGCGTTACATTACCACCAGAGGGTCCCGTCTCCATTCAAACACATCCTAGTCCCATTAAAGCAAATCCCTTCCATTAGTTATCGGACATGTATTCATATGAACTCCCTTCAAATACTCGGTTATAGCCAACATAACGGATGAATCACTTTATTCACCATATTAGCTTTATGTATTAATCCTGGTATTACTTGCTGACCTCCGTCTATTTTCTGTAGGCGCTCAGAAATCTGTCAAAATGTTATTATACTTTGCAGTCGCGTTGCAAGTCCCCGCAGTAGTATTTGCGAGTCCCCGCAGTAGTATTGGCGAGTCCCCGCAGTAGTATTTGCGAGTACCCTCAGTAGTATTGGCGATTCCCCGCAGTAGTATTGGCGAGTCCCCGCAGTAGTATTGGCGAATCCCCACAGTAGTATTGGCGAATCCCCTCAGTAGTATTGGCGAGTCCCCTCAGTAGTATTGGCGAGTCCCCACAGTAGTATTGGCGAATCCCCGCAGTAGTATTGGCGAGTCCCCTCAGTAGTATTGGCGAGTCCCCGCAGTAGTATTGGCGAATCCCCACAGTAGTATTGGCGAATCCCCACAGTAGTATTGGCGAGTCCCCGCAGTAGTATTGGCGAGTCCCCACAGTAGTATTGGCGAATCCCCTCAGTAGTATTGGCGAGTCCCCTCAGTAGTGTTGGCGAGTCCCCACAGTAGTATTGGCGAATCCCCACAGTAGTATTGGCGAATCCCCTCAGTAGTATTGGCGAGTCCCCTCAGTAGTATTGGCGAGTCCCCACAGTAGTATTGGCGAATCCCCGCAGTAGTATTGGCGAGTCCCCTCAGTAGTATTGGCGAGTCCCCGCAGTAGTATTGGCGAATCCCCACAGTAGTATTGGCGAGTCCCCGCAGTAGTATTGGCGAGTCCCCGCAGTAGTATTGGCGAGTCCCCGCAGTAGTATTGGCGAGTCCCCTCAGTAGTATTGGCGAGTCCCCTCAGTAGTATTGGCGAGTCCCCGCAGTAGTATTGGCAGTAGTATTGGCGAGTCCCCGCAGTAGTATTGGCGAGTCCCCGCAGTAGTATTGGCGAGTCCCCGCAGTAGTATTGGCGAGTCCCCGCAGTAGTATTGGCGAGTCCCCGCAGTAGTATTGGCGAGTCCCCGCAGTAGTATTGGCGAGTCCCCTCAGTAGTATTGGCGAGTCCCCTCAGTAGTATTGGCGAGTCCCCTCAGTAGTATTGGCGAGTCCCCGCAGTAGTATTGGCGAGTCCCCGCAGTAGTATTGGCGAGTCCCCGCAGTAGTATTGGCGAGTCCCCGCAGTAGTATTGGCGAGTCCCCGCAGTAGTATTGGCGAGTCCCCGCAGTAGTATTGGCGAGTCCCCGCAGTAGTATTGGCGAGTCCCCGCAGTAGTATTGGCGAGTCCCCGCAGTAGTATTGGCGAGTCCCCCGCAGTAGTATTGGCGAGTCCCCGCAGTAGTATTGGCGAGTCCCCGCAGTAGTATTGGCGAGTCCCCTGCAGTAGTATTGGCGAGTCCCCGCAGTAGTATTGGCGAGTCCCCGCAGTAGTATTGGCGAGTCCCCGCAGTAGTATTGGCGAGTCCCCGCAGTAGTATTGGCGAGTCCCCGCAGTAGTATTGGCGAGTCCCCGCAGTAGTTGGCGAGTCCCCGCAGTAGTGAGTCCCCGCAGTAGTATTGGCGAGTCCCCGCAGTAGTATTGGCGAGTCCCCGCAGTAGTATTGGCGAGTCCCCGCAGTAGTATTGGCGAGTCCCCGCAGTAGTATTGGCGAGTCCCCGCAGTAGTATTGGCGAGTCCCCTCAGTAGTATTGGCGAGTCCCCGCAGTAGTATTGGCGAGTCCCCGCAGTAGTATTGGCGATAGTATTGGCGAGTCCCCGCAGTAGTATTGGCGAGTCCCCTCAGTAGTATTGGCGAGTCCCCGCAGTAGTATTGGCGAGTCCCCTCAGTAGTATTGGCGAGTCCCCGCAGTAGTATTGGCGAGTCCCCGCAGTAGTATTGGCGAGTCCCCGCAGTAGTATTGGCGAGTCCCCGCAGTAGTATTGGCGAGTCCCCGCAGTAGTATTGGCGAGTCCCCTCAGTAGTATTGGCGAGTCCCCGCAGTAGTATTGGCGAGTCCCCGCAGTAGTATTGGCGAGTCCCCGCAGTAGTATTGGCGAGTCCCCGCAGTAGTATTGGCGAGTCCCCGCAGTAGTATTGGCGAGTCCCCGCAGTAGTATTGGCGAGTCCCCGCAGTAGTATTGGCGAGTCCCCGCAGTAGTATTGGCGAGTCCCCGCAGTAGTATTGGCGAGTCCCCGCAGTAGTATTGGCGAGTCCCCGCAGTAGTATTGGCGAGTCCCCGCAGTAGTATTGGCGAGTCCCCGCAGTAGTATTGGCGAGTCCCCGCAGTAGTATTGGCGAGTCCCCGCAGTAGTATTGGCGAGTCCCCGCAGTAGTATTGGCGAGTCCCCGCAGTAGTATTGGCGAGTCCCCGCAGTAGTATTGGCGAGTCCCCGCAGTAGTATTGGCGAGTCCCCGCAGTAGTATTGGCGAGTCCCCGCAGTAGTATTGGCGAGTCCCCGCAGTAGTATTGGCGAGTCCCCGCAGTAGTACTCTGTTAAAACGTGTAAATGGTTATTGACTTTTCTAGACTTTTAAGGTTTGATATCCGTGTAACTATACGTGTAGATGTTGACACATCTAGTAGTAACGAGTACACATGTGTAGTATTGTCAAGTACGACAGAAATACACTTTATTTCAATACAAACGATACCATAACTATGATTTGAAGCCAAAGAACATGTGTTGAATATCTTAAACAAGTTGATATTTTCCCTGACGAGCAACATTGAAACATGTGACTTCAGGTCCACAAGCTGCTGGTGGTGGTGGAGCTGCTGCTGGGAGAGATCCCTGACCGCCTTCAGTTCCGACAGCCGTCACTCAAGAGGTCCCTGATGCCCTACTTCCTGTTGACCCAGGGTCAGTAGCTGCCACTGGTTGTGTATGTAGAGTGTGTGACCCCGTGTGTGTGTGTGTGTGTGTGTGCGCAGCTGTGCGGATGGGGAACCTGGCCAAGTTCAATCAGGTGCTGGAGGAGTTTGGTGAGAAGTTCCAGACGGACGGCACCTACACGCTCATCATCCGCCTGAGACACAACGTCATCAAGACCGGTGAGCCAATCACGCGCCGCGCCGCTCGGCGTCCGTTGAGTGACAGGTGTGGTCCGCAGGTGTGAGGATGATCAGCCTGTCGTACTCGCGCATCTCTCTGGCCGACATCGCGCAGAAGCTGCAGCTGGACAGTCCCGAGGACGCCGAGTTCATCGTCGCCAAGGTAACCGTGTGTGTGTGTGTGTGTGTGTGAGAGAGTGTGTGAGTGTGTGTGAGCGAGTGTGTGACGCCGGCGTGTCGTCCGCAGGCGATCCGTGACGGCGTGATCGAGGCCAGCATCAACCACGAGAAAGGGTTCGTCCAGTCCAAAGAAACCATGGACATCTACGGGACCAGAGAGCCTCAGCTGGCCTTCCACCAGAGGATCTCCTTCTGCCTGGACATACACAACATGTCTGTGAAGGTGTGTGTCTGCTACACACGCGCGCACTCGCGCACACGCACACTTTGATTTGAGCCTCTTTGTTTCAGGCGATGAGGTTCCCGCCTAAAGCTTACAACAAAGACCTGGAGTCAGCCGAGGTAACACACACATACACACACGTACACACACACACACACACACGCGTGTACTGCACATTGATACACACACATATGTACACACTTGAATACACAACCCTTGCATACACGCATACATACTCACACACAAGTATGCACACACACGCATGCATATGTACATGCAAGTATACACACGAATACGTATACATATAGATGTACACACAAACGGGCACACACAGCCGCACACACTAATAAAAACGCATACACGGACGCGCACACACACACACATACACACACACTCATAAACACACACACACTCATAAAACACGCACACACCACTCATAAGCACACACTCACTCAAAAACAATCATAAACAGACAAGACGCACACATACACACACACTCATAAACAACACACACACACACTCATAAACACACACACACACACTCATAAACACACACACACACTCATAAACACACACACACACACTCACACACACACACACTCATAAACACCTACGGACACACACTCATAAAACAGCACACACACACACACTCATAAACACACACACACACACTCATAAAACCCACACACCACGCACACGCACACACAAGCACACACACACACACACTCATAAACACACACACACACACACACTCATAAACACGCGCACACACACGCACTCATAAACACACACACACACACACACAGACGCACACACACACACACTCATAAACACGCACACACAAGCACACACAGACGCACACACACTCATAAACACACACACACACTCATAAACACACACACACACACACTCATAAACACGCACACACACACACACAAACACACACACACACACTCATAAACACGCACACACACACACTCATAAACACACACACACACACACACACTCATAAACACGCACACACACACACACACATAGCCACACACAAGCACACACATTCATAACCACAGCACACCAACACACACACACTCATAAACACACAAGCACACACACACACATAGCACACACACACACACACGCACTCATAAACACGCACACACACACACCACGCCCCAACACACACTCATAAACACGCACACACACACTCATAAACACGCACACACACACACTCATAAACACGCACACACACTCATAAACACGCACACACACACACACACACACACACACACACACACACACACTCATAAACACGCACACACACACACACACTCATAAACACGCACACACACACACTCATAAACACGCACACACACACACACTCATAAACACACACACACACACTCATAAACACACACACACACACACTCAACGGGAACACACACACACACACACTCATAAACCACACACACACTCACAAACACACACACACACACACTCATAAACACACACACACACACACACACACTCATAAACACACACACACAAGCCCACAAACACACACACACACTCATAAACACACACACACACACTCATAAACACGCACACACACACACACACACACTCATAACACACACACACACACACTCATAAACACACACACACACTCATAAACACACACACACACACTCATAAACACACACACACACACACTCACACACACACACTCATTCATAGATAATAAAGCGATAAAGAGTCCAAGTGTTTGTAAAAGAATATATTAACATGTAAAAACAATACTTTAAATGTTAAATAAAACCTTAAATATATTGTGTTGCAGGAGCGTCGTGAGCGCGAGCAGCAGGACCTGGAGTTCGCCAAAGAGATGGCGGAGGACGACGACGACAGTTTCCCATGATGCTCTCTGCTGATGACCTGCTCACCCGTGTGCGTGTTTGTGTGTACGTTGTGGTCTGTGCGAGTGACCCCCCCCCTCTCCGGTTCAGATCCCCCTTTGTGTCTGGATCGTTGGAACAATAAAGTTTCTGGAAATGGAACCCTCGTCTTCAGCGTGTCACTGACGTAATGACGGGGTCGGGTGGGGTCGGGGGTCGGGGGTCGTGAGCAGGTGCAGCCTGTAGGTGGCGACGGCTCTCAGGCTGCGCATCAGGTCCTGACAGAAGGTCTCCAGCTGCAGCAGCACCATGTTCGTCGCCAGCTGGACCTGGTAGTCGTCGTGGAAACCCTTGACCAGGACCGGGAGGTTCTGGACCGGCGCCTCCGAGGGCCGAAGCCGGGCCGAGTCGTGCATCTGGAACCCAACATGGCGTCAGCGCGGAACCGCAGAAGCCGCCCTCGGACTCACCTTGGAGATGTGGGTGTGCAGGTCCCTGAGGTCGGCCCTGAGGTCGTCCAGCCCGGTCCGATTCTGGGACAGGACTTGGAGCAGGTCCTGGTACAGCTGCGCCCCCGACATCATGCGACTCACACACACGTCCTGCAGGCGGAGACACTGAGCTGTCAATCACCGCGCGACATGGAAGTATAGACTGTTTTGACCTTGATGACCCCCTAGAGGTCACACTGTGTCAGTGTCGTCTGAAGATGAACTTTATTGAACTTCTTTAAAAACTATTATTTCTCATTTGTTTGTAATGAAGAATTTAGTTGAAACTAAAATGTTTTTTATATAATCAAGTGAAAAAAATCAATATATATATTAAATTATTTTTTAAAGTCTTAGTAGTAGTACTCCGCGAGTCACCGTAGTAGTACTCTGGGAGTCACCGTAGTAGTACTCCGGGAGTCCCCGTAGTAGTACTCTGGGAGTCACCGTAGTAGTACTCCGGGAGTCCCAGTAGTAGTACTCTGGGAGTCACCGTAGTAGTACTCTGGGAGTCACTGTAAGTCACCGGGGTCCCAGTAGTAGTACTCTGGGAGTCACCGTAGTAGTACTCCGGGAGTCCCAGTAGTAGTACTCTGGGAGTCCCAGTAGTAGTACTCTGGGAGTCACCGTAGTAGTACTCCGGGAGTCCCAGTAGTAGTACTCTGGGAGTCACCGTAGTAGTACTCTGGGAGTCCCAGTAGTAGTACTCTGGGAGTCACCGTAGTAGTACTCCGGGAGTCCCAGTAGTAGTACTCTGGGAGTCACCGTAGTAGTACTCTGGGAGTCCCAGTAGTAGTACTCTGGGAGTCACCGTAGTAGTACTCTGGGAGTCCCAGTAGTAGTACTCCGGGAGTCCCAGTAGTAGTACTCTGGGAGTCCCAGTAGTAGTATTCTGGGAGTCCCAGTAGTAGTACTCTGGGAGTCCCAGTAGTAGTACTCTGGGAGTCACCGTAGTAGTACTCGCGAGTCACCGTAGTAGTACTCCGGGAGTCCCAGTAGTAGTACTCTGGGAGTCACCGTAGTAGTACTCTGGGAGTCACCGTAGTAGTACTCCGGGAGTCCCAGTAGTAGTACTCTGGGAGTCACCGTAGTAGTACTCCGGGAGTCCCAGTAGTAGTACTCTGGGAGTCACCGTAGTAGTACTCTGGGAGTCACTGTAGTAGTGCTCCGGGAGTCCCAGTAGTAGTACTCTGGGAGTCACCGTAGTAGTACTCCGGGAGTCCCAGTAGTAGTACTCTGGGAGTCCCAGTAGTAGTACTCTGGGAGTCACCGTAGTAGTACTCCGGGAGTCCCAGTAGTAGTACTCTGGGAGTCACCGTAGTAGTACTCTGGGAGTCCCAGTAGTAGTACTCTGGGAGTCCCGTAAGTACTCCGGGAGTCCCAGTAGTAGTACTCTGGGAGTCACCGTAGTAGTACTCTGGGAGTCCCAGTAGTAGTACTCTGGGAGTCACCGTAGTAGTACTCTGGGAGTCCCAGTAGTAGTACTCCGGGAGTCCCAGTAGTAGTACTCTGGGAGTCCCAGTAGTAGTATTCTGGGAGTCCCAGTAGTAGTACTCTGGGAGTCCCAGTAGTAGTACTCTGGGAGTCACCGTAGTAGTACTCCGGGAGTCACCGTAGTAGTACTCCGGGATTCCCAGTAGTAGTACTCTGGGAGTCCCAGTAGTAGTACTCCGGGAGTCACCGTAGTAGTACTCCGGGAGTCCCAGTAGTAGTACTCTGGGAGTCCCAGTAGTAGTACTCTGGGAGTCACCGTAGTAGTACTCCGGGAGTCCCAGTAGTAGTACTCTGGGAGTCCCAGTAGTAGTACTCTGGGAGTCACCGTAGTAGTACTCTGGGAGTCACTGTAGTAGTACTCCGGGAGTCCCAGTAGTAGTACTCTGGGAGTCACCGTAGTAGTACTCCGGGAGTCCCAGTAGTAGTACTCTGGGAGTCACCAGTAGTAGTACTCCGGGAGTCCCGGGAGTACCCGGGGGAGTCACCGTAGTAGTACTCCGGGAGTCCCAGTAGTAGTACTCTCTGGGAGTCACTGGTAGTACTCTCGGGAGTCACCGTAGTAGTACTCCGGGAGTCACCGTAGTAGTACTCTGGGAGTCACCGTAGTAGTACTCCGGGAGTCACCGTAGTAGTACTCCGGGAGTCCCAGTAGTAGTACTCTGGGAGTCACCGTAGTAGTACTCTGGGAGTCACTGTAGTAGTACTCTGGGAGTCACCGTAGTAGTACTCTGGGAGTCACCGTAGTAGTACTCCGGGAGTCCCAGTAGTAGTACTCTGGGAGTCACCGTAGTAGTACTCTGGGAGTCACTGTAGTAGTACTCCGGGAGTCACCGTAGTAGTACTCTGGGAGTCACCGTAGTAGTACTCTGGGAGTCCCAGTAGTAGTACTCTGGGAGTCACCGTAGTAGTACTCCGGGAGTCCCAGTAGTAGTACTCTGGGAGTCACCGTAGTAGTACTCTGGGAGTCACCGTAGTAGTACTCTGGGAGTCACCGTAGTAGTACTCTGGGAGTCACCGTAGTAGTACTCTGGGAGTCACCGTAGTAGTACTCTGGGAGTCCCAGTAGTAGTACTCTGGGAGTCACCGTAGTAGTACTCCGGGAGTCCCAGTAGTAGTACTCCGGGAGTCACCGTAGTAGTACTCCGGGAGTCCCAGTAGTAGTACTCTGGGAGTCACCGTAGTAGTAGTACTCCGGGAGTCCCAGTAGTAGTACTCTGGGAGTCACCGTAGTAGTACTCCGGGAGTCCCAGTAGTAGTACTCTGGGAGTCCCCGTAGTAGTACTCTGGGAGTCACCGTAGTAGTACTCTGGGAGTCACCGTAGTAGTACTCCGGGAGTCCCAGTAGTAGTACTCTGGGAGTCACCGTAGTAGTACTCTGGGAGTCCCAGTAGTAGTACTCTGGGAGTCACCGTAGTAGTACTCCGGGAGTCCCAGTAGTAGTACTCCGGGAGTCCCAGTAGTAGTACTCTGGGAGTCACCGTAGTAGTACTCTGGGAGTCACCGTAGTAGTACTCTGGGAGTCACCGTAGTAGTACTCTGGGAGTCCCAGTAGTAGTACTCTGGGAGTCACCGTAGTAGTACTCTGGGAGTCCCAGTAGTAGTACTCCGGGAGTCCCAGTAGTAGTACTCCGGGAGTCCCAGTAGTAGTACTCTGGGAGTCACCGTAGTAGTACTCCGGGAGTCCCAGTAGTAGTACTCTGGGAGTCACCGTAGTAGTACTCTGGGAGTCACCGTAGTAGTACTCCGGGAGTCCCAGTAGTAGTACTCTGGGAGTCACCGTAGTAGTACTCCGGGAGTCCCAGTAGTAGTACTCTGGGAGTCACCGTAGTAGTACTCTGGGAGTCCCAGTAGTAGTACTCTGGGAGTCACCGTAGTAGTACTCTGGGAGTCACTGTAGTAGTACTCGCCAGTCACCGTAGTAGTACTCTGGGAGTCACCGTAGTAGTACTCTGGGAGTCCCAGTAGTAGTACTCTGGGAGTCCCCGTAGTAGTACTCTGGGAGTCACCGTAGTAGTACTCTGGGAGTCACTGTAGTAGTACTCCGGGAGTCCCAGTAGTAGTACTCTGGGAGTCACCGTAGTAGTACTCGCGAGTCACCGTAGTAGTACTCCGGGAGTCCCAGTAGTAGTACTCTGGGAGTCACCGTAGTAGTACTCGCCAGTCACCGTAGTAGTACTCTGGGAGTCACCGTAGTAGTACTCTGGGAGTCCCAGTAGTAGTACTCTGGGAGTCACCGTAGTAGTACTCTGGGAGTCACTGTAGTAGTACTCCGGGAGTCCCAGTAGTAGTACTCTGGGAGTCACCGTAGTAGTACTCTGGGAGTCCCAGTAGTAGTACTCTGGGAGTCACCGTAGTAGTACTCTGGGAGTCCCAGTAGTAGTACTGCGCGAGTCACTGTAGTAGTACTCCGGGAGTCCCAGTAGTAGTACTCCGGCAGTCCCAGTAGTAGTACTCCGCAACTCACTGTAGTAGTACTCCGGGAGTCCCAGTAGTAGTACTCCGGGAGTCCCAGTAGTAGTACTCTGGGAGTCCCAGTAGTAGTACTGCGCGAGTCACTGTAGTAGTACTCCGGGAGTCCCAGTAGTAGTACTCCGGGAGTCCCAGTAGTAGTACTCCGCGACTCACCGTAGTAGTACTCCGGGAGTCACAGTAGCTACCACCCGGGAGTCCCAGTAGTAGTACTCTGGGAGTCACCGTAGTAGTACTCTGGGAGTCACCGTAGTAGTACTCTGGGAGTCACTGTAGTAGTACTCCGGGAGTCCCAGTAGTAGTACTCTGGGAGTCACCGTAGTAGTACTCTGGGAGTCACCGTAGTAGTACTCTGGGAGTCACCGTAGTAGTACTCTGGGAGTCCCAGTAGTAGTACTCCGGGAGTCCCAGTAGTAGTACTCCGCGACTCACTGTAGTAGTACTCCGGGAGTCCCAGTAGTAGTACTCCGGGAGTCCCAGTAGTAGTACTCTGGGAGTCACCGTAGTAGTACTCCGGGAGTCCCAGTAGTAGTACTCTGGGAGTCACTGTAGTAGTACTCGCGAGTCACCGTAGTAGTACTCTGGGAGTCACCGTAGTAGTACTCGCGAGTCACCGTAGTAGTACTCTGGGAGTCACCGTAGTAGTACTCTGGGAGTCACCGTAGTAGTACTCTGCGAGTCACCGTAGTAGTACTCCGGGAATCCCAGTAGTAGTACTCGCGAGTCACCGTAGTAGTACTCTGCGAGTCACCGTAGTAGTACTCGCGAGTCACCGTAGTAGTACTCGCGAGTCACCGTAGTAGTACTCTGGGAGTCCCAGTAGTAGTACTCCGGGAATCCCAGTAGTAGTACTCGCGAGTCACCAGAGTAGTACTCTGCGAGTCACCGTAGTAGTACTCGCGAGTCACCGTAGTAGTACTCGCGAGTCACCGTAGTAGTACTAGTCTTAGTTCAATATATTTCAATAATATATCATTATTTTTTCTAAATTATTAGTTTTTTAATTCAAAGTCTTTGTGATCAAACTTTCAGCCAATCACAGGACGTACAGACGATCACGTGACTGATCTCGATCAGGTGGCTCGGTACTCTTTTAGTAATGTCTGGTGACTATTACTACTACTATTACTTTAATTATTACTCAATGAAAAACAACCTGAAGCAGAAACTATGAGATTCAGTCGTTGAAGAGAAACACTCACCAGGGTGAAGAGGTCCGACGGAGGCTTCAGGACCGGGTGCAAGGGGATCCCCAGAGAAGACCTCATCAACTCCATCTCTGTCCTCTGGTCCTGTTCGAAGTCCAGACCCTAGGGAGGGGGAGGAGTCAGGCGTCGAGCCAATCACAGCGGAGAGTCGCACGGGTTTACCTTAGCCGTCACCAGCCTGGCGTGCAGGACCGGGAGGTCGCCCAGGATCTTGACCACCAGGGTTCTGGCTCGCCCGGACAGGGCTCGGATCGACGGCAGCTGATTGGACGAGGACACTGCCAGAACGGATCGGACCAGAACCGGCAGCAGGAGGCAGCGTAGAAGCAGCATGAGAACTGTCAGAGGAACACGTCAGAACCAGTCTTTGAAACTGAAACCTTCCAAGAAGGTTTTTTTTTAATGGAACTCTATCGATTTCAAAAGTTTTTGCTTTTAAATTATACTTTTTATCAAAGTTGATATTTCAATAAGGGATGTTTGTTCATATTTGTGTTGCAATTAAACTTTCACTTGAGTCCTCCGCGGCTAAAGAAACCATTAAATCCCACGAGACCCTGGTGATGACTGAGGACGAGAGGATACAGTGAGTCCAGCAGCTTTTAAAGCTGATGTTTGGACATATTTTGGTTTGAAAACAAATGAAAGTAGTTACGACTTCTTTCAATACTACACATATATACTTGTTACTATACTATCACAACACCAGAGTCAAGTACTGGACAATACTACACATATATACTTTTTACTACACTATCACAACACCAGAGTCAAGTACTGGACAATACTACACATATATACTTGTTACTATACTATCACAACACCAGAGTCAAGTACTGGACAATACTACACATATATACTTTTTACTACACTATCACAACACCAGAGTCAAGTACTGGACAATACTACACATATATACTTGTTACTACACTATCACAACACCAGAGTCAAGTACTGGACAATACTACACATATATACTTGTTACTACATTATCACAACACCAGAGTCAAGTACTGGACAATACTACACATATATACTTGTTACTACACTATCACAACACCAGAGTCAAGTACTGGACAATACTACACATATATACTTTTTACTACACTATCACTATATATCGTATAGTTGACTCTGTATAGTGATACCTATCAAAAGATCCTTGAAAATACACACATACTGTCAATCAAACACAATTGAGAAGAAAATGTACTTAAAGTCAGTGACACTTATGCAGCTGTTTGACTAGTCTAATGGGAGGGCCGGCTCTGGTGCCAACACAAACTATTATGATGGACACAAACATGCGTCCCAAAAATACACACTCTAACACAACTACATGCGCAACACCGCTAGAGAGAACTCAAGGATCACCTGGTTCCGGGTGTGGAGTCTCACCTGGCTGCGGGTGTGTGTCCGTCACGGGTTCTCGGGATCGGACTGGTCGGTTCGGAAGGGTGACCGCGGTGCCGTGGTTCCGTGTCCGGGTCCATTTTATACGCTGAGTGAGGTTGGAGTCACACGAAATCCCGGTGTGTCGAAACCCGTGTGTCAGGGTCAAGTCAAGTAGAAAATACACAGGAAGCCCGGGATTACCTGGGATCCGTGACGTCACTGACACTTAATGTTTCCTGTCTGATTCACTTTTTGAAATTCTGGGTTTCCTTCTCCTCGCCCTGCGTGACCTCCTCCTTCACTTCCTACTTTCTCCTCACGTCCTCATCCCCCCTCCTTCATCCTCCTCTTCCTCTCCATCACTTCATCTCCTCCTCCTTCTTCACGCTCACCCGTTCAGTTCATCCTTTCATCTGCTCTCTCTTTTGCTTTAAACAACTCTCAATATTCTCCTTCTTTCTTTCCTCGTGTCTTTTCAACCTCATTTTCTTCATCCCACACTTTTACTCCTTCACCTCCTCCGTGTCTTTTTCATCCCCAGCTATTGCAGGCAGAGAATATACAAAAGTAGTTTATATGTTGGTGTTGTTCTCGGTGTTTTCTTGACCTTTAAAGTATATACTTTATTGAATATTGTTGTGATTGTTTTAGCGCTTTGTGACCCTGGTCTGGAAAAGCTCTATATAAATATAAATGACTTACTTATAGTAGTATCTATATTTTATTGTAAATGATCTGTATATGTATGAACACACTCGTATTAGATGATTCTAACTTTGTTATCATTGTGATTCACATTCTTACGACACGTTCGATGACGCTTCCCTCTCCACCTCGGCCGGACGTGACGTCACATGTTCGGGCTTTTATTTCGCCGCTACAGGAAGTCTTTTATTTTGTCACCTGTCTTATTTTTCGTCCTTTTATGTTTATTTCCAACACTAAACCGCGTCACCGGGATCAAAGTATGACAGTGAACCCAGCGAAGGAATAAATGCCATGTAGCCGCGAGCGCGAGTGAAAAGCCCGCAGACTGACTCTCCCTCGCCGCCCCCGCCCTCCCGGTTAGCATGCTAAGCTAACCCTCCACACACTCGCCGGCTCCTTCGACCCAGTGGAGCCGCTAGAACTCGAGCCCGAACTCGGCGCCGCGACCCACCGATTCCGACCCCGTTCAGCACAGGCCAGACTCGGTTCCCCCCAGACCTTCCCTCGGTTCCGACCCCGCACCGACCCGCGGCTCCCCTGGTTCCCCCCTTTTTTTTTTTTCGACTCCGACCCGTCTCTCTGCGGACACCATCTCGGCCAGATCCTCTCACCAGAACCGGTGGTTCTGACCCAGCAGCGACTGAAAATGATCAAGCTCTTCTCCCTCAAGCAGAAAAAAGACGAGGAATCTGCGGGAGGAAACCGAACCGGAGCCGGGGGGAAGAAGGCGAGCGCGGCCCAGCTCCGAATACAGAAAGGTAGGCTTCACCCACGACACCCAGAACCTGGTGCTCCGGCCCAGACCACCGGTGGGGGTCCCGTCAGCCCGACCGGTTCTTCGGCGGTCCAAACTTGCGAGGACAGTAACGCGAGCTAGCATTAGCTGCCGCAGCTAGTTAGCTTAGCAGCGGCTAACAAACAACAACAACAACGATGGTTCTATGCGTGTTTCTGTTCCTGTGTGTAACACACGGTGTCAACTACACACATGTGGCGAGATTGAGGCACGTTTGGGGGTCACACTTGAAACCAGATATTAGAGGTTTCTTTTTTCAAACACCTGACTTGTGTTGGTGACGTCAAGGTTCTGGACGAACGTTGGGTTTCTACAGGAGGTCTGGTGATTGTCCTGGTCTCGTCTGTCGCCTCACAGCCGTGTCTCTGAGCAGGTGTTCATGACCCACGTCTCCTCGTTTCAGATATCAATGAGTTAAATCTGACAAAAACGTGTGAAATCAACTTTCCTGATGACGACGATCTACTCAACTTCAGAATCATCATCTCCCCAGACGAGGTACGCGTGTGTTGTTGTTGTGTTGTTGTGTTGTTGTTGTGTTCATGGTGTGTGTGGCTGACTGGTTTCGTTGCAGGGCTTCTACAAAGGAGGACGTTTCGTCTTCAGCTTCAAGGTACGACTGCGGCCCCGTGACTCTGTGAGTGCGACTCTGACCTCCTGCTGTGTTCCAGGTAGGACAGGGTTACCCCCACGACCCTCCCAAAGTTAAGTGTGAGACCATGGTCTATCACCCCAACATCGACCTGGAGGGGAACGTCTGCCTCAACATTTTAAGGTGCGTTTTGGGGTCTTTGACTGCGTCTGACGACACACTTGGATTAAAAGGCGAGTGTGTGCCGGGAATTATGTCCAGTGGGACCAAATGTGAGTTTTAATTCGTAGGAATAAGACAAATTCAGATGGATTTAGGCTCATTACATGTCAACATATCTTCTATAAAGAACGGGTTCAGTTAAAAGTGATGAAGGTGAAGAATCTTCAGTTAAAAGTGATGAAGGTGAAGAATCTTCAGTTAAAAGTGATGAAGAATCTTCAGTTAAAAGTGATGGATTCAGTTAAAAGGTGAAGAATCTTCAGTTAAAAGTGATGAAGAATTCAGTTAAAGGTGAAGAATCTTCAGTTAAAAGTGATGAAGAATCTTCAGTTAAAAGTGATGAAGGTGAAGAATCTTCAGTTAAAAGTGATGAAGGTGAAGAATCTTCAGATTAAAGTTATGAAGAATCTTCAGTTAAAAGTGATGAAGGTGAAGAATCTTCAGATTAAAGTTATGAAGAATCTTCAGTTAAAAGTGATGAAGGTGAAGAATCTTCAGTTAAAAGTGATGAAGAATCTTCAGTTAAAAGTGATGAAGGTGAAGAATCTTCAGTTAAAAGTGATGAAGAATCTTCAGTTAAAAGTGATGAAGGTGAAGAATCTTCAGATTAAAGTTATGAAGAATCTTCAGTTAAAAGTGATGAAGGTGAAGAATCTTCAGATTAAAGTTATGAAGAATCTTCAGTTAAAAGTGATGAAGGTGAAGAATCTTCAGTTAAAAGTGATGGAATCTTCAGTTAAAAGTGATGAAGGTGAAGAATCTTCAGTTAAAAGTGATGCGAAGGTGAAGAATCTTCAGATTAAAAAGTTATGAAGAATCTTCAGTTAAAAGTGATGAGAAGGTGAAGAATCTTCAGTTAAAAGTGATGACGAAGGTGAAGAATCTTCAGTTAAAAGTGATCGAAGGTGAAGAATCTTCAGTTAAAAGTAAAAGTGACGAAGGTGAAGAATCTTCAGTTAAAAGTGACGAAGGTGAAGAATCTTCAGTTAAAAGTGATGATGAAGGTGAAGAATCTTCAGTTAAAAGTGATGACGAAGGTGAAGAATCTTCAGTTAAAAGTGATGACGAAGGTGAAGAATCTTCAGTTAAAAGTGACGAAGGTGAAGAATCTTCAGTTAAAAGAAGAAAGAATCTTCAGTTAAAAGTGATGAAGAATCTTCAGTTAAAAGTGATGAAGAATCTTCAGTTAAAAGTGATGAAGAATCTTCAGTTAAAAGTGACGAAGGTGAAGAATCTTCAGTTAAAAGTGACGAAGGTGAAGAATCTTCAGTTAAAAGTGATGAAGGTGAAGAATCTTCAGTTAAAAGTGATGAAGGTGAAGAATCTTCAGTTAAAAGTGATGATGAAGGTGAAGAATCTTCAGTTAAAAGTGATGATGAAGGTGAAGAATCTTCAGTTAAAAGTGATGATGAAGGTGAAGAATCTTCAGTTAAAAGTGATGATGAAGGTGAAGAATCTTCAGTTAAAAGTGACGATGAAGGTGAAGAATCTTCAGTTAAAAGTGACGAAGGTGAAGAATCTTCAGTTAAAAGTGATGAAGAATCTTCAGTTAAAAGTGATGAAGAATCTTCAGTTAAAAGTGATGAAGGTGAAGAATCTTCAGTTAAAAGTGATGAAGGTGAAGAATCTTCAGTTAAAGTGATGAAGAATCTCAGTTAAAAGTGATGAAGGTGAAGAATCTTCAGTTAAAAGTGATGAAGGTGAAGAATCTTCAGTTAAAAGTGATGAAGAATCTTCAGTTAAAAGTGATGAAGGTGAAGAATCTTCAGTTAAAAGTGATGAAGAATCTTCAGTTAAAAGTGATGAAGGTGAAGAATCTTCAGTTAAAAGTGATGAAGAATCTTCAGTTAAAAGTGATGAAGAATCTTCAGTTAAAAGTGATGAAGAATCTTCAGTTAAAAGTGATGAAGGTGAAGAATCTTCAGTTAAAAGTGATGAAGAATCTTCAGTTAAAAGTGATGAAGGTGAAGAATCTTCAGTTAAAAGTGATGAAGAATCTTCAGTTAAAAGTGATGAAGGTGAAGAATCTTGCAGTCTTAAAAGTGATGAAGAATCTTCAGTTAAAAGTGATGAAGAATCTTCAGTTAAAAGTGATGAAGAATCTTCAGTTAAAAGTGATGAAGAATCTTCAGTTAAAAGTGATGAAGGTGAAGAATCTTCAGTTAAAAGTGATGAAGAATCTTCAGTTAAAAGTGATGAA
>JACEEU010000695.1:20869043-20929043 GCA_016630915.1 Callionymus lyra | reverse complement strand
TGATGAAGAGGAGGATGAAGAGGAGGATCTTCCTCCAGTCAGAGCCGCTGCATGGGTGGATGAAGACGACCAGCTGGACGAAGAGTGTGTTCACGTGTGTGTGTGTTTGTGTGTGTGTTGTGCAGTGACGTCACAGTGTGTGTTTGTGTCTCAGGGTTGACATGACACACCGTCACCGTAGAAACCTGATGAAAGGAGAAGCTGAGAAGAAGATGAACAAACAGTCTCTGCAGGAGAGGATGAGAGAGCAGTGAGTACACACACCCACACACCTACACACACACTGACTCACACTGACACACACCTGTACTGATGTGTGTGTGTAGGTTCCAGAAGGTGATGGGTGGTCGTCCCTCGTGGGCGGACAAGACCGACAAGAAGAAGAGTGAGAAATATTTATTATCACGTGTGTGTGTGTGTGTCTCTCCTGTGTGTCTTTCTCTGTGTGTGTGTCTCCTGTGTGTCTTTCTATGTGTGTGTGTCTCTCCTGTGTGTCTTTCTATGTGTGTGTCTCTCTCCTGTGTGTCTCTCCTGTGTGTCTTTCTATGTGTGTGTCTCTCTCCTGTGTCTCTCCTGTGTGTCTTTCTATGTGTGTGTCTCTCCTGTGTGTCTTTCTATGTGTGTGTCTCTCCTGTGTGTCTTTCTATGTGTGTGTCTCTCTCCCCTCATGTGTGTCTTTCTTCACCTGTATGTCTTTCTCTGTGTGTGTCTTCCTCCTTGTGTGTGTGTGTGTGTGTCTCTCCCTTAATGTGTGTCTTTCCTCCTGTTCCTTTCTGTGTGTGTGTGTGTCTCTCCCCTCATGTGTGTCTTCCTCCTTGTGTGTGTTTGTGTGTCTCTCCTGTGTGTTTTTCTATGTGTGTGTCTCTCCTCCTGTTTCTTTCTGTGTGTGTGTCTCTCTCCTCCTGTGTCTTCCTCTGTGTGTGTGTGTGTGTCTCTCCTCCTGTGTCTTCCTCTGTGTGTGTGTGTGTGTCTCTCCTCCTGTGTCTTCCTCTGTGTGTGTGTGTGTGTCTCTCCTCCTGTGTCTTCCTCTGTGTGTGTGTGTGTGTCTCTCCTCCTGTGTCTTCCTCTGTGTGTGTGTGTGTGTCTCTCCTCCTGTGTCTTCCTCTGTGTGTGTGTGTGTGTGTGTCTCTCCTCCTGTGTCTTCCTCTGTGTGTGTGTGTTGTCTCTCCTCTGTGTTTCTCTTTTTTTTTTTGTCTCTCCTCCTGTGTCTTCCTCTGTGTTTTTGTTTCTCCTGTGTCTTCCCTGTGTGTGTGTCTCTCCTCCTGTGTCTTCCTCTGTGTGTGTGTGTCTCTCCTCCTGTGTCTTCCTCTGTGTGTGTGTGTGTGTGTGTCTCTCCTCCTGTGTCTTCCTCTGTGTGTGTGTCTCTCCTCCTGTGTCTTCCTCTGTGTGTGTGTGTCTCTCCTCCTGTGTCTTCCTCTGTGTGTGTGTGTGTCTCTCCTCCTGTGTCTTCCTCTGTGTGTGTGTGTCTCTCCTCCCGTGTCTTCCTCTGTGTGTGTGTGTGTCTCTCTGTGTTTTGTGTTGAGCTTTTCCTGTGACTGTGCGTCTCTCTTTATCCCTCTGTTTTTGTTTGTGTCTTCTGATGTCTTTTCCTTTCCGTCTTTTTGTGTTCCTCCCTGTTTGCCGTTTGTCTGTGTTTTTGTTTGTGAGTCTCTCCGTGTTTTGATTGTGTCTACCTCAGTTTTTGTGTGTCCCTCTTTTTTGTGCATTTTGATCTTTGTCTAGGTTTTTGTTTGTGTCTCTGTGTTTTTGTGCGTCTGTCTCCTTTCTTATTTGTGTGTGTTTTTTTGTGTCTCTCCCCCCTGTGTCTTTTTTCACTGTTTGTTTTTGTTTTTTCTATTCTTTATGTCTCCATCTCTGTGTGTGCGTCTCCATCTCTGTGTGTGCGTCTCCATCTCTGTGTGTGCGTCTCCATCTCTGTGTGTGCGTCTCCATCTCGGTGTGTGTGTCTCCATCTCTGTGTGTGCGTCTCCATCTCTGTGTGTGCGTCTCCATCTCTGTGTGTGTGTCTCCATCTCTGTGTGTGTGTCTCCATCTCTGTGTGTGTGTCTCCATCTCTGTGTGTGCGTCTCCATCTCTGTGTGTGCGTCTCGATCTCTGTGTGTGCGTGTCCATCTCTGTGTGTGTGTGTGCGTCTCCCATCTCTGTGTGTGTGTCTCCATCTCTGTGTGTGTGTCTCCATCTCTGTGTGTGTGTCTCCATCTCTGTGTGTGTGTCTCCATCTCTGTGTGTGCGTCTCCATCTCTGTGTGTGCGTCTCCATCTCTGTGTGTGCGTCTCCATCTCTGTGTGTGTGTGTGCGTCTCCCATCTCTGTGTGTGCGTCTCCATCTCTGTGTGTGCGTGTCCATCTCTGTGTGTGTGTGTGCGTCTCCCATCTCTGTGTGTGCGTCTCCATCTCTGTGTGTACGTCTCCATCTCTGTGTGTGCGTCTCCATCTCTGTGTGCGCGTCTTAAACTCTGTGTGTGCGTCTCCATCTCTGTGTGTGCGTCTCCATCTCTGTGTGTGTGTCTCCATCTCTGTGTGTGCGTCTCCATCTCTGTGTGTGCGTCTCCATCTCTGTGTGTGCGTGTCCATCTCTGTGTGTGCGTCTCCATCTCTGTGTGTGCGTCTCCATCTCTGTGTGTGCGTCTCCATCTCTGTGTGTGTGTCTCCATCTCTGTGTGTGCGTCTCCATCTCTGTGTGTGCGTCTCCATCTCTGTGTGTGCGTCTCCATCTCTGTGTGTGCGTTTTAAACTCTGTGTGTGCGTCTCCATCTCTGTGTTTGCGTCTCCATCTCTGTGTGTGCGTTTTAAACTCTGTGTGTGCGTGTCCATCTCTGTGTGTGCGTCTCCATCTCTGTGTGTGCGTCTTAAACTCTGTGTGTGCGTCTTAAACTCTGTGTGTGCGTCTCCATCTCTGTGTGTGTGTCTCCATCTCTGTGTGTGCGTCTTAAACTCTGTGTGCGTCTCCATCTCTGTGTGTGCGTCTTAAACTCTGTGTGTGCGTCTCCATCTCTGTGTGTGCGTCTCCATCTCTGTGTGTGCGTCTCCATCTCTGTGTGTGCGTCTCCATCTCTGTGTGCGCGTCTTAAACTCTGTGTGTGCGTCTCCATCACTGTGTGTGCGTCCCCATCTCTGTGTGTGCGTCCCCATCTCTGTGTGTGCGTCTCCATCTTCTGTGTCTCCATCTCTGTGTGCGCGTCTTAAACTCTGTGTGTGTGTCTCCATCTCTGTGTGTGCGTCTCCATCTCTGTGTGTGCGTCTCCATCACTGTGTGTGCGTCCCCATCTCTGTGTGTGCGTCTCCATCTCTGTGTGCGCGTCTTAAACTCTGTGTGTGTGTCTCCATCTCTGTGTGTGCGTCTCCATCTCTGTGTGTGTGTCTCCATCTCTGTGTGTGCGTCTCCATCTCTGTGTGTGCGTCTCCATCTCTGTGTGTGCGTCTCCATCTCTGTGTGTGCGTCTCCATCTCTGTGTGTGTGTCTCCATCTCTGTGTGTGTGTCTCCATCTCTGTGTGTGCGTCTCCATCTCTGTGTGTGCGTTTTAAACTCTGTGTGTGCGTCTCCATCTCTGTGTGTGCGTCTCCATCTCTGTGTGTGCGTCTTAAACTCTGTGTGTGCGTCTCCATCTCTGTGTGTGTGTCTCCATCTCTGTGTGTGCGTCTTAAACTCTGTGTGTGCGTCTCCATCTCTGTGTGTGTGTCTCCATCTCTGTGTGTGCGTCTTAAACTCTGTGTGTGCGTCTCCATTCTTGTGGGTCTCCATTCTGTGTGTGCTCTCCATCTCTTGTGCGCTCTCATCTCTTTGGCGTCTCCATCTCTGTGTGTGCGTCTCCATCTCTGTGTGTGCGTTTTAAACTCTGTGTGTGCGTTTTAAACTCTGTGTGTGTTTCTCAGACGACGATGACGACGACGATGAAGAAAATGACCTGATGAGGAAAACTGGAAACTTCTTGTCGTCTTCTGATAATTTACCTTCTGGATTCCTGAGAGTCAGTTTCCCTCCGTGTGTGTGTGTGTGTGTGTGTGTGTTGTCGACTTTAAGTTGTGCGTCTCCTCAGATGAAGCGATGTCTTCACGCCAACAGCGCTCGACCGTCGAGCGACGGACTCACGTCGGTCCAGTTCCACCCGGCGGCTCAGGTGGTTCTGACGGCCGGTCTGGACTGCTCCGTGTCCCTGTTCCAGGTACTCTAGTGTGTGTGTGTGTGTGTGTAGTCGTGTGAACGTGTGCGTCTCTCTCGCTCTGCAGGTCGACGGGAAGACGAACCCCAAGATCCAGAGCGTCCATCTGGACCGCTTCCCCGTCTACAAGGCCCGCTTCAGTCGGGACGGCGAGTCCATCGTGGCGACCAGCCTGAGGAACAAGATGTTCTACGTGTACGACATGATGGCGGGACAGGTGTCTCCTGTGAGCGCCGTCAGAGGTCAGAGTGCGCCGCCCTCGCCGGACCCACACTCGCTCACGGGTCGCTTCCGTCTCCGCAGGTCTGAACGAAAGCAAGGTGATGGAGTTCACCGTGTGTCCACAAGGGGGCGCGTTGCTGCTGACCGGAGCCAGCGGTTACCTGCACCTGCTGACCCTCAAGGTGAGTCGCGTCGCTATGGAGACGTGAACAGGGGGCGTGAACTGGTTGTGCGTCTCGCAGACCAAGGAGGTGGTGCGCAGCGTGAAGGTGAACGGGGAGGTCGTGGGCGTGGCCTTCAACCAGGACGGCAGCAAGTTCTTCACCAGCTCAGGTGAGTCGCTTCACCTGGACGACGCGTCGGTGCCCGTCAGTCACGGTGTGTGTGTGTGTGTGTGTGTGTGCGCAGAGGAGGGGGAGGTGTTCGTGTGGGACGTCCGGGGCGGTCCGTGTGTCAACAGGTTCACGGACGACGGGTGCGTGAAGGCGACCTCCATGGCGGCCTCACCTGACGGACGTTACCTGGCCTGCGGGTGAGACGCGCGCCGCCGCCGCCGCCGCCGCCGCGGGCTCGAGTCGCTAACAACCTCTGGTTCCAGGTCCCAGTCGGGCGTCGTCAACATCTACTCGCAGCAGGATTGTCTGACCTCCTGCCAGCCCCGACCTCTGAAGGCCGTGATGAACCTGCTGACCTCCGCGACCTCCCTCACCTTCAACTCCTCCTCCGAGGTCCTCGCCGTGGCGTCCCGCGAGGAAGACGACGCCGTGAGACTGGTGAGAGGAGGAGGTCGATCAGTCGTCTTGTGAAGTTAGAGAAGCTTATGTTAAATTGAGGATTAACATTCAAATATTCACGACGTTTGTTAATTCTGTTGTGTTGCAATTAAACCTACGGCCACTAGATGGCAGCAGTCGTTGAGTCCGCCGCAGCTAAATAAACAATGAAATCCTGCGAGATCCCCAGCATGACTGAGGACGAGAGGATACAGTGAGTCCAGCAGCTTTTAAAGCTGATATTTGGACATATTTTAGTTTGAAAACAAATGAAAGCAGTGATGACTGAGGACGAGAGGATACAGTGAGTTCAGCATCATTTAAAGCTGATATTTGGACATATTTTAGTTTGAAAACAAATGAAAGCAGTGATGACTGAGGACGAGAGGATACAGTGAGTTCAGCATCATTTAAAGCTGATGTTTGGACATAAATTCTGCAACACAAGAGTCAAGTAGATGATGATGGTGAAGATGATGATGAAGATGATGATGGTCTTTTCCAGGTTCACCTCCCGTCTCTCAGCGTCTTCCCCAACTTTCCGATGTCGAGGTCAAAGGTGATGTATCGGGTCAACGCCATGGACTTCTCTCCTCACAGCGGCTTCTTCTCGCTGGCTAACAACAAAGGCCACGCCCCCTTGTACAGGTGCCAATCACAGCTCTGCTCCGACGCTAACACGCTAACACGCTAACATGCTATTGACGTGCTTCTAACATGTCCTTCTCTTCCTCCAGGCTGCTGCATTACAAGGACTTTTGAATTCAATCCTCGTGAAACTTTTTAAATAAACATTTTTTTTGTCGTTAAACTTGGTTTCATTTTTTTCACCACAAGCGTTAGCGTTAGCATCGATGCTAGCAGGACACGCCCACATGTCATCATCATCATCATCGTGACCTTCATCAGCTGCTTCATGACCTCCCCTCGGCTCAGAGCAGTTTGTCGACTGAACAGGTGAAACTTGTTCACCTGGAAACATCAGGAAGTGAGGTCACCCGGCTCGAGTCATGTGACCCGACAAGTTTGTTTGTTTTGTTTAGTTTTGCGACTGTTTTCTAAGAAATAAATCCAGGACGAACAAAGGTTTCCACTGTTGTTTTCGTCGAGTCTCCTCCTCCGAAGTGATCCGACCACTTCTCGCCCGGCGGCTCCTCCCCCCGTGATGTCATCAGAACCAGAGTTTCAGGCTCAGGAACTCGCCGCGACTCCACGGTAAGTCATGTTTTAACTCGTGTCAGGATTCGTTTCCTTCTGCTCATCAAAACAACCAGTTAAACTAACGAGGCGACCTGGTGGTTCGTGGTCCTTGGATGTCACGGTCCTCGCTTGAGGTTCTGTGGTGGGACGTGTCGGGGGTCAGGGGTCGTGCCCGGTCGTCGTGGTCGAGAGCTCCTCATGTTTGATAACAAATCCTCAAAACTGACCATACATTTTTATTCTGATTGACTGCTTAGGCCACGCCCCCTCCCTCATGCTGCCATTTTTATCCATTTTCTCCAGAGTCTTCCTCCGTAGAGCTCCGCCCCTTCACCTGCTGCAACACCTGCTCGCGTTCGCCTGAGACGCGGCTCACCTGATGGCGTCGGAGGGTCAAGACTTGTTCTCGGAGCAGGAGCTCACCTGCTCCATCTGCCTGGACCTGTTCACCGACCCGGTCACGACACCGTGTGGACACAACTTCTGCCAGGTAGGGGGTTTTAAAAAAAATATGCTGATTCATGTTAAAGTAAAGAAACTGCTGAGTCATGAGTGAAATACCAGAGTAAGCTTAAATAATGCAGAGTAATCGTCAGACACGTGTATATTTGATTCTTTGTTTACCACAAAGTTGTTTATGAAACGTCTAGTCATGTTAAATAAACTGCTGAGTCATGAGTGAAATACCAGAGTAAGCGTAAATAATGCAGAGTAATCGTCAGACACGTGTATATTTGATTCTTTGTTTACCACAAAGTTGTTTATAAAGCGTGGAGTCATGTTAAATAAACTGCTGAGTCATGGATAAAATACCAGAGTAAGCGTAAATAATGCAGAGTAATCGTCAGACACGTGTATATTTGATTCTTTGTTTACCACAAAGTTGTTTATAAAGCGTGGAGTCATGTTAAATAAACTGCTGAGTCATGGATAAAATACCAGAGTAAGCGTAAATAATGCAGAGTAATCGTCAGACACGTGTATATTTGATTCTTTGTTTACCACAAAGTTGTTTATAAAGCGTGGAGTCATCAAACTGCATACTCATGGGTAAAGTAAGCTTAATTAATGCTGACTAATCATTACCCGAATGTATCATTGATTATTTTTACCAATAAAAAAAACGTGGAATCATGATAAATAAAGAGCCGACTCATGGATAAAATGCACGAGTAAACTTAAATATTGCTGACTGATCATCATTCAGATATAATTTTGTTTGTTACTTTTGTCTCATTATTGTCAAATATGCCGAGTCATTTCAAATAAACTCTCGAGTCATTGTAAAATATACCCCATTAAGCGACTAGTCATCAGCAACATGTAATGTTGAGTCTTGGTTTTACAACATTAAAAAAAAAAAAAGTTTAAAATAAATTAACTGCTGAGTCATGGATAAAATACCTGAGTAATGCTTACAATCATCAGCCACATTTAAAATTAAAGTCTTTGTTTTACCACAAATTAAAAAAATATATATATATTAACAAAGTCATGTTAAATTAAATGCTAAGTCATGAATAAAACACCTGAGTAAGCTTTAGGAATGCTGACTAATCATCCGCCACATGTACAATGGAATATTTGTTTTAACCACAAGAAATATACGAGGAAGGTTAAATAATGCTGACTAATCATTAGCCAGATATAATGGTCTTCATCCGGCACTTTTGCCACAAAAAATATGCTGACTCATGTTGAGTTTAGTCAGGTATTTTATCATGACTCATGAGTTTGAGTATCGCTGACTCATCTTTACACGTCTGATTTATTTATACGTTTACTTTCTACGACAAGTTTGTTTAAAAAAAAAAACGTGGAGTCATGTCAACTAAACTGCCGAGTCATGGTGTGTGGTGGTCTCCAGGGATGCATCGGGGGCTACTGGGCCTCGAGCCCCAACTCCACGTGTCCTCTGTGCAAGCGTCAGTTCCAGGAGCGTCCGCGGCTCAGCATCAACCGGACCTTCGCGCTCATCGCCGACAAGTACAAGGAGGTCCACTACGGCGCCGCCGACCCGCAGGAGGGCGGCAGCTTCGGGCTGGCGATGGCGCCGCCGACGGAGGGTCTCCCGGCGCCGCCGGCGGAGAGGGTCTGGTGCGACGTGTGCACGGGGGTCAAGCAGCCGGCCGTGAGCTCCTGCCTCACCTGCACGGCGTCGTACTGCCGGGAGCACGTGGCGCCGCACCGCAGCACGCCGTTCTACGCCAAACACCCGCTCATGGACCCGCAGGAGGCCCTCAGGGGCCGCACCTGCGCGCTGCATCGCCGCCTGCTGGAGGTTGGTGGCGTAACCCGGAGGTCGCGCGACCCCGGCGGTGAGCTCCGTCCCTCAGTGATGATGTCATCGCCAGGTCTTCTGCCGCACGTGTCAGAGCTGCATCTGCGCCATCTGCGTCCTGGAGGAGCATCGGACCCACGCCACCGTCTCCGTGCAGACGGAGCGGCTCAGCAAACAGGTGCCTCTCCTCCCTGTACTCCCTGTACTCCCTGTACTCCCTGTACTCCCTGTACTCCCTGTACTCCCTGTACTCCCTGTACTCCCTGTACTCCCTGTACTCCCTGTACTCCCTGTACTCCCTGAACTCCCTGTACTCCCTGTACTCCCTGTACTCCCTCCCTGTACTCCCTGTACTCCTGTACTCCCTGTACTCCCTGTACTCCCTGTACTCCCTGTACTCCCTCCTGTACTCCCTGTACTCCCGTACTCCCTGTACTCCTCTCCCTGTACTCCCTGTACTCCCTGTACTCCCTGTACTCCCTTACTCCTGACCCCTGTACTCCCTGTACTCCCTGTACTCCCTGTACTCCCTGTACTCCCTGTACTCCCTGTACTCCCTGTACTCCCTGTACTCCCTGTACTCCTTACTCCTGTACTCCCTGTACTCCCTGTACTCCCTGTACTCCCTGTACTCCCTGTACTCCCTGTACTCCTGTACTCCCTGTACTCCCTGTACTCCCTGTACTCCTTACTCCCTGTACTCCCTGTACTCCCTGTACTCCTTGTACTCCCTGTACTCCCTGTACTCCCTGTACTCCCTGTACTCCCTGTACTCACTGTACTCCCTGTACTCCCTGTACTCCCTGTACTCCCTGTACTCCCTCCCTGTACTCCCTGTACTCCCTGTACTCCCTGTACTCCCTGTACTCCCTGTACTCCCTGTACTCCCTGTACTCCCTGTACTCCCTGTACTCGAGGAAGGATCAAAGCCAAGGACATCAGCCTATCAGAGCTTTGGGGGGAAAAAGGGGGGGGGGGTGGGGGGTTTTTTTTTGGGGGGGGGGGGGGGGGGGGGTGGTGGGGTGGGTTGGTGTTTGGGTGTGTGTTTTTGTTTGGGTGTGCGCTCTCTAAAGTGTCATGTTGTGTGTTCCTGTGTTGTGGTACGTATGTGTGTTGTGTGTGCGTGCATCTGTGTGTTGTGCGTGAGTGTAGAAGTGTCATGTTGTGCGTGCAATGTACTCCCTGTAGTGTTGTTGTTGTTGTGCTCCAGTGTGCGCTCTCTAAAGTGTCATGTTGTGCATGTGTGTGTTGTGCGTTCTTGTGTGTGTTGTGCTCCAGTGTGCGCTCTCTAAAGTGTCATGTTGTGCATCTGTGTGTTGTGTGTTCTTGTGTGTGTTGTGCTCCAGTGTGCGCTCTCTAAAGTGTCATGTTGTGTGTGTTGTGCTCCAGTGTGCGCTTCTTTTTGGGGGTGCATGTGTGTTGTGCGTTCTTGTGTGTGTTGTGCTCCAGTGTGCGCTCTCTAAAGTGTCATGTTGTGCATGTGTGTGTTGTGCGTTCTTGTGTGTGTTGTGCTCCAGTGTGGACCTAGAAAGTCATGTTGTGCATGAGTGGGACGTGAGCAGGGAGTATTGTGCTCCAGTGTGCGATCTAAAGTGCCAAGGACATCAGCCTAATGTGTCAGATGTGTGTGTTGTGCTTAGTGAGCGCAAACTGTGAGGCTGTAAAGTGTGCGCTCTAAAGTGTGTTGTGCATGTGTGTGTGTGTTCTTCTTGGTGTGTCGTGCTCTATAGTGTGCGCTCTCTAAAGTGTCATGTTGTGTGTGTTGTGCCAGGTGTGTGTTGTGGTACTTGTGTGTGTTGTGCTCAGTGTGCGCTCTCTAAAGTGTCATGTTGTGATGTGTGCCCTGTGTGCGCTCTCTAAAGTGTTCATGTTGTGCATGTGTGTGTTGTGCTGTGTGCTCCAGTGTGCGTCTCTAAGTGTCATGTTGTGCGTGCATGTGTACGTTGTGCGTGTGTGTGTGTGCTCAGTGTTGTGGCTCTCTAAAGTGTCATGTTGTGCGTGCATGTGTGTTGTGTGTGTTGTGCTCTAGTGTGCGCTCTCTAAAGTGTCATGTTGTGCGTGCATGTGTGTTGTGCGTTCTTGTGTGTGTTGTGCTCCAGTGTGCGCTCTCTAAAGTGTCATGTTGTGTGTGTTGTGCGTTCTTGTGTGTGTTGTGCTCCAGTGTGCGCTCTCTAAAGTGTGTTGTCGTGCAGAACTACGCCGCAGGTGAGCGCTCTCAGGTGGAGGCTCTGCTGGACGCCGTGGCTCAGGCCGTGGCTCAGGTGCGCTCTCAGGTGTTGGGGGGGATCCAGGAGCAGCTGGACGGCGTCATGGCGACGGGCGAGGGGCGGGTCAAGCGCCTGGAGGAGGATCTCAGCGTGTTGACGGACAAGCGTCTGACGCTGGAGGCTCAGGCCATCAGTCAGGATCACATCAGCTTCCTGCAGGTGCATCATGGGTAGTGTGTGTGTTGGGGGTCCGGGGTCTCACGCCAGTGTCTCCAGAGCTTCGCCGACGCGGCGTCTCCCCTGGAGGTCCCTGAGCACCAGGACGACGCCGACCTGACGCTGCACTTCCACCTGGCCGAGGTCAGGAACACGCTGGGCGAGGTCAAGGACAGGATGGTCGAGGTCAGCGACAGGATCTCCGAGGTCGGCATCAACTCGGGGGGCTCCAGAGGATCCTGTGAGTGACTTCGAGCACCTGTGCCCGCGACTCGGGGCTCAACGTGTCCGTCTCAGTCTCTTCAGGGGACGCGCCGCTGGCCGAAGGCTACCACGGTCTGAGAGGAGCTTCGGGTCTGAGGAAGAGTCAGTGGTCCATCAGAGGTGAGGGGTCGTGCAGGGTCACCTGGTCACACCTTCTGTGTGAAGCTACCACGACACCTGGTCACCTGGTGATGACATCACTCATTCATGCACTTCCTGTTTCTCTCTCCGTCCAGATCTGAAGAAGATCAAGCCGGTCTCAGGTGAGTCTTCGACACACATGTCAATCAAACTCACCTGACATTAGTCCCGCCCCCTCCGCTGCATGCTCACGTTTGGAAGAACACCTACCCCTCCTTTGACTCTTCAGACGCAGATTTAATACACACTTATTATTATTATTATTATATTTAATTAATTTCACACACATCTATTTTTGTAATAATTAAAATCATTTAAAAGTTTGTATTTATTTTATTTTGTAATTAAATTGAAAGAATTTGACGATTTCGATTTTAATTATTTTTTAATTCATTTTAATTCCAATAATTCTTCTTAATTCAATATATTTGAGGATAAAGATACATATTGAAAATTTGGAATTAAAATATCAAACTTTTATTTTAATAAAACTAAAAATGATGATAATTAATTAATTAATAATATTCTTAAAAATACGACAACTTTTTAACAAATAATTCCAAATGTCAACGTTTGAAGGTTTAATTCAATCCTTGCATTAATTAATTAAAAAAGTGTATTTTCGTTAAATGTCGCATGTTTTGAACGTTGACTTCTGCGTCTTCAGGTCACAAGAAAGCTCGGGTCTACGAAGGTGAGGGTCGGGGGTCGGGGGTCGGGCGGGGTCAGACGGGTGAGTGGCGTGACGGCGTCCATCTTGGGTCCGCAGACGACGTGACGCTGAACCCGGTGACGGCGTACCCCTTCCTGATCCTGTCCGAGGACCGCAAGCAGGTGAAGCGCGGCGAGAAGCTGCAGTTCTACCGCAACAGTCCGCAGCGCTTCGACGTCTGGTCCTGCGTCCTCGCCAAGGACGCCTTCAGCGCCGGGCGCCACTACTGGGAGGTGAGGTCGCCAGCAGGGGGCGTGCGTCGGTGTTTCAGGGGCACCGGAATATTCCATCTTTGAACTAAATTCAGTACTTTTTCATTGTTATTCTTTTAAATTCAATATAAACGCTGGTATAATAGAGTCTCCAGACCAAACCAACAGAGCTCAGAGCTACTGATCAAACCTTCAGCCAATCATGCGACACACAGACGATCGAGTGATCTGTGCTCTGTTGGTTTGGTCTGGAGACGCCATTATACCAACATCACGGCCATCTTGTTACGAGCGAGTGGATCTGTGCTCTGTTGGTTTGGTCTGGAGACGCCATTATACCAACATCACGGCCATCTTGTGACGAGCGAGTGGATCTGTGCTCTGTTGGTTTGGTCTGGACGCCTTATACCAACTCACGGCCATCTGACGAGCGAGTGGATCTGTGCTCTGTTGGTTTGGTCTGGAGACGCCATTATACCAACATCACGGCCATCTTGTTACGAGCGAGTGGATCTGTGCTCTGTTGGTTTGGTCTGGAGACGCCATTATACCAACATCACAGCCATCTTGTTACGAGCGAGTGGATCTGTGCTCTGTTGGTTTGGTCTGACATTAAACCAACATCACGGCCTTAGGCAGGGATCTGTGCTCTGTTGGTTTGGTCTGGAGACGCCATTAAACCAACATCACGGCCATCTTGTTACGAGCGAGTGGATCTGTGCTCTGTTGGTTTGGTCTGGAGACGCCATTATACCAACATCACGGCCATCTTGTTACGAGCGAGTGGATCTGTGCTCTGTTGGTTTGGTCTGGAGACGCCATTATACCAACATCACGGCCATCTTGTTACGAGCGAGTGGATCTGTGCTCTGTTGGTTTGGTCTGGAGACGCCATTATACCAACATCACAGCCATCTTGTTACGAGCGAGTGGATCTGTGCTCTGTTGGTTTGGTCTGGAGACGCCATTATACCAACATCACAGCCATCTTGTTACGAGCGAGTGGATCTGTGCTCTGTTGGTTTGGTCTGGAGACGCCATTATACCAACATCACAGCCATCTTGTTACGAGCGAGTGGATCTGTGCTCTGTTGGTTTGGTCTGGAGACGCCATTATACCAACATCACAGCCATCTTGTTACGAGCGAGTGGATCTGTGCTCTGTTGGTTTGGTCTGGAGACGCCATTATACCAACATCACAGCCATCTTGTTACGAGCGAGTGGATCTGTGCTCTGTTGGTTTGGTCTGGTAAGATGTCGCCAACGTGTGTTGAATTAAAAAAAGCTTCGACTGAATAAAGATTGAATTTAGAAATTTCATTTTTTAATTAAAAAAAAAAAAAATGAATAAATTCTATTTCAAAATTAAATTATTAAATAAAAAATAGAACAAAAAACTGTTAAATAAATAAAGTATTGAAATGAATAATTTAAAAAATAATTACATTAAAAAAAGTCCTTTAATGTAAAATGTTCTGACGCTGGACACGTGACCTCTGGTCGACCTCCAGGTGTTCGTCGGGGAGAACAAGGACTGGAAAGTGGGCGTGGTCACGGAGACGGCGCAGAGGAAGGGCTTGTTCGACATGAGTCCTCCGAACGGATACTACGCCCTCTGGTGGAGCAACAGCCAGCTGCGGGCGCTGACCACGCCCCCGCTCACCAAGGTGAGCGCCGTCGTCCGTCGCACGCTTTTGTGACGGTCGTGTGACCCGACCTCTGACCCCACAGGTCAAGGCTCCGCCCAAGCTGCGGCAGGTGGGCGTGTTCCTGGACCTGGAGGCGGGACAGGTGACCTTCTACAACTCCAAGTCCGGCTCGGAGCTGTACAGCTTCAGCGGCGCCGAGTTCCACGAGCGCATGTTCCCGATGTTCGGCACCGGAGACAAGGACGTTCCTCTGGTGCTGATGACGTCGCAGCTCACCTGAGCTCACCTGAGCTCACCTGACGTCATCGAGGGCGACGCCCACGGGTGTTCAGGTGTTTGACGTGAAGCGGGAGAATCTCAATAAAAAAAAAAGTCATGGAGTGAATTTGATCTCGTCTGGAAGTTTCTCGAGCGAAGTGAACGAGTGAAGAACTTCCTGTCGTGTCGTGAACGTTCTCCATGTTTTACGCTCGTTCCTTTAGAAAGTAAGTCTGAAATCTGGGCGAACGAGAGGTTACGAGAGCCCATGATGACGTAATAACGGCTTCACCGGCTGTGATCGCGCCCCCGCTTTGTTTAAACAACGAGTCCCTCGGAGGTGGAGACTTCCGGGATCGATGACGCGCGGTGACAACCCTCCGTGTTTGACCCATCACAGCAGAGTGGGCGTGGTCACGGTCAAAGTGTTGTCAGTGGGCGGAGCTTAAGGTCATCTTCTAATGCAGGGGCCACACATCATCACGGCTGCCCTCTAAGGGCCCGATGTGACTTAGAAGTGTAACTAAATGTAAGATAATGTAAAATAAATGTAACTAATATTAAACTCCTTAATGTTAAATGACCTTGAATGTATTACTTGAGGTCATAACTAGTGTAAAAGCAACCATGAGCTGCTAACATGTGTGACGTAGTATTTTACAATAAAAACTCAGCCTTGCATGTGGAACTAAATACTTTGATACACATGAAAATAAGTCAAAACTTACAGCTCAAGACTAACGAGTTGCAACTGAAATAAGTCTGACAGGCAACTTTGATGTGTCGTCACTCCTGTCACTTCAAGCAGAGAAACAATGAATCAATTGTTGAGTCTTTAAATGTCCCGACAAGAAAGAAAGTCTCACAACCAGTTATTGGTCACGTTCTTAGGTTCCCCGGCTTCTATATTGTCAGTAGATCCTGAACCACGTGGATCTTCTCCACCATCCATCATGTTCTGAAAATAACAAACACAATCATCGCACACAGTTTAACTTTTCTTCTTCTCGGTTACATTAAATGTCGTTAGATTCTAATCGGGTTTTTAAAAATGCTAACCTATGTCTTCTGACCAGACGTCTGACACCAGTGTGTCAACGTCTGGTTTGAGGTCCTGTTGAGGTCCTGTTGAGGTCCTGTTGAGGTCCTGTTGAGGTCCTGTTGAGGTCCTGTTGAGGTCCTGTGCTGAGGCGATCCGTAGAACAGCCTGGAGGTGGGTCAGGGGGCGGCAGACGGTAAAAAGTCCTGGATTGCAGCCTCCTGGAACTTTGCTTCCAGGCCACTGTCGCATCCATGGACTCCATCTGAAGGTGCCGAGGTCGTGGTGGAAGGACTGGTCAAGAGGGCAGAGAAGCGATCAAACTCATTCCTTATCAGGCTCAGTTTGGAGGCCGACTCATGGAAAAGTGAGGAAATGAGGCGGAGATGCTCTGACTAACAGGAAAGTTTCCAAGGTCGTCGTGGTTCACTCGTCACATCCATAGGTCCGGTTGACGCTGGACAGCCGTGATGGTGTCGGACATCTGTGTGACGACTCGTTTGCGTCCCTGAAGCTTCTGATTCAGTTCGGCGAGATGCTGGGTTATGACAACATAGCAAAGTCACAGCCACTGATCATCTGACCTTCAGGCAAGAGTTTTCCTTTACGCTGCATGAAAACACCAATGTCTTCCCTGAGCTCCAAAGATCTTTAGAACTTTGCTCCGAACTTCTGCATGGTATCTCCGCGCTCCGAGTCCATCTCCTGCAGAAACAGCTGGAAGTGACGATGATTCAGGCCACGAGCGCGAACCGTGGTCACTATGCCATCCATCGCCAGAAGCTTCTTGATGGATGATGCAATGATACGTGACCAGAGGTGTGTGACGGTTCATTTCTTGCATGTTCCTCTTCATTATTCCAACTAAACCCTGTTTCCTCCACACGTTGCTGAGGCACCGTCTGTGGTTCATCTCACCTAGTTTTCCCAGAGCGATGCATCTTTACTCATGGACTTCTCCAGCGCATCAAACATGTCCTGTTGTGGTCCGACTTCACGCCTCTGATAAACCTTATCTTAACTCGGTCCGCGATGGTGTTTCTTGATAAAGTGACATCTTTAAAAGTACCTGGTCGGGACACACTCGCTCGCACACCTTCACCGCTTCAACAACTCTTGGTTGGCGACGTGTTCAGACACAATAAAGCTTTCACTGCCGCATTATTTTTAACTGTGGCTTCATGAACACATTCTGCTGCGCTTGCAGTTTGCTTTTTAATTCTTCGGCAATTTGTTGTTTTTCTTGATGGTAACGTGTCATACTTGGCTCCGTGTTTGGTGTCAAAATGCCGGCGTAGATACTCTTTGACAGCCGTCACTCATAACACCACAGACTCACAGGTCTTTCTCCTTGAAGCACAAACATGTCTTCACACCTTTCTTGAAATATCCTTCCCTTCGCATCAACTCTTCTCTTCTTGGACATTTTGCGAGGATGTATTTGTATTTCTCAAGTCCACCTGTTGGCATGGATTTGGAGACGCTAGTGACGCGTCAATCGTGGGAAACATAATACCTGTAGGCATGCATTGTGGGTAAATGTAGTTTTCTTGACAAGCCAGCAGCCAGAAACTTGTGACACTTTTTCCTGCTGAAATGGGTCATGTGACAGCGAGCGATGGACAGACGGACTGTATGACCCATCGAACCCCACTTTCATGACAACAGGCTGGGCAATGAGAACCCGACCCGCCGTGGATTGCGAGCCTGCGCTTGTGAACACCTGACCGAGGCAGAGAAGGGAACGCAAGCAGCGCGAATAAAAGAAGGAAAACCATTTTGTCTTTTTGTGAGATTGGTTTGTCGGATACATTGTTGTTGTTTTTTTTTTTTGCTCGTTGTTCAAGGTAAGGCAGGCGGGCCACATAAAATCACATGGCGGGCCACATTTGGCCCGCGGGCCTTGACTTTGACACCTATGTTCTAATGTCAATATTTCAATGGAAACAGTTTTGTTCAGAGTATGAACGAGTAACAACTAGAATGTTTAACTGAGTGAGTGAATTATTAAGGAAATAAATAGAGTGAACTGGTTTGTACTGGTGTGGGGGAAAATGAACGAGTGAACATGTTGAGTAAACAAACTAGTGAATGGATTAATAGAACAAGTGAACAAATGAGAAACAAAATCAAATTAAAAGAGTGAATGTGTGAACATGCAAGTGAAGAAAGAGTGAACCGGTTTGTACTGGTGTGTAAAAAGAGTGAACGAGTGAACATGTTGAGTAAACAAACTAGTGAACGAGTAAATGAACGAGTGAACAAATGAGTAAAAAAAATCAAATTAAAAGAGGTGGTTGGGGGCGTGTCTAGGTGTGTGTGTGTTGTGCAGGCGAGCAGTGAAGCCGCAGATGCACGTTTGTCCGAAGAAATACTATCAGCAATAAAAACCATTGAAGCCAGAAAGTTGTTGTTCCTGTGAAGACTCTCTGTGACCATCTTCAGCTTAACTATACGGACATCAAGTTACCATCAAGTTACCATCAAGTTACCATCAAGTTACCATCAAGTTACCATCAAGTTACCATCAAGTTACCATCAAGTTACCATCAAGTTACCATCAAGTTACCATCAAGTTACCATCAAGTTACCATCAAGTTACCATCAAGTTACCATCAAGTTACCATCAAGTTACCATCAAGTTACCATCAAGTTACCATCAAGTTACCATCAAGTTACCATCAAGTTACCATCAAGTTACCATTCAAACCATCAAGTTACCATCAAGTTACCATCAAGTTACCATCAAGTTACCATCTACCATCAAGTTACCATCAAGTCACCATCAAGTTACCATCAAGTTACCATCAAGTTACCATCAAGTTACCATCAAGTTACCATCAAGTTACCATCAAGTTACCATCAAGTTACCATCAAGTTACCATCAAGTTACCATCAAGTTCACCATCAAGTTACCATCAAGTTACCATCAAGTTACCATCAAGTCACCATCAAGTTACCATCAAGTTACCATCAAGTTACCATCAAGTTACCATCAAGTTACCATCAAGTTACCATCAAGTCACCATCAAGTCACCATCAAGTTACCATCAAGTTACCATCAAGTCACCATCAAGTTACCATCAAGTTACCATCAAGTTACCATCAAGTTACCATCAAGTTACCATCAAGTCACCATCAAGACCATCAAGTTACCATCAAGTTACCATCAAGTTACCATCAAGTTACCATCAAGTTACCATCAAGTCACCATCAAGTTACCATCAAGTCACCATCAAGTCACCATCAAGTTACCATCAAGTTACCATCAAGTCACCATCAAGTCACCATCAAGTTACCATCAAGTCACCATCAAGTTACCATCAAGTTACCATCAAGTTACCATCAAGTTACCATCAAGTTACCATCAAGTTACCATCAAGTTACCATCAAGATACCATCAAGTCACCATCAAGTTACCATCAAGTTACCATCAAGTCACCATCAAGTTACATCAAGTTACCATCAAGTCACCATCAAGTTACCATCAAGTCACCATCAAGTTACCATCAGTTACCATCAAGTCACCATCAGAAGTTGACAACTTAGTTTTGGAAACCAGCGGGTCTTAACCGTAAAGACACAAGTGAACAAATGAGTAAAAAGTGTTGGCACCGTTCCTCTTTTCACTGCACACTGCAGACTTCCAACACCTGTCTCCCAACAGTCACCTGCAAAGGTCCCGGGACCTCCCCCCCCCGCCGGCCCCATTAGGGGGGGGAAGGGGCCGGATCAACGGGGGGTTTTTCCCAGGACTTTGTTGACTGGTGCCTGGAAAACCACCTCCAGATCAACTCCAGCAAAACTAAGGAGTTGATTGTGGATTTCCGGCGGTGTCCCTCCATCTCCCCCTCACCACTGAACATCCAGGGACATTGAGATTGTCACGTCTTACAAGTTCCTGGGTGTTCACCTCAACAACCGCCTGGACTGGGTGGATAACACTGCTGCTCTTTATAGGTTGTTGAGGTCGTTTGGTGTCCAGGGGTCACTCCTGAAGTCATTCTAGGACTCAGTAGTGGCCTCTGCCATCTTCAACGGTGTGGTCTGCTGGGGGAGCAGCATGACAGCAAAGGGCTAAACTGGACAGCCTTATTAAGAAGGCCGGTTACGTCCTAGGGCGCCCCCTGGATCCTGTGGAGGAAGTGTCTGGGAGGAGGATACAGAGCAAGCTGGGCTCCATGAGGAAGAACTTATCTCACCCTCTCCAGCACACACTGAGGGCACTGAGGAGCTCCATCAGTGATAGGATGCTCCATCCCAGGTGTGTGAGGGAGAGGTACCTCCTTCCTCCTGCTGCCATCAGACTCAACAACAAGAACTCAGCAAGATAATATTTAACAGCACCTCTTCTTGTTATTTTTGTAAATATGTTGTGTATATAATATGGTTCAGATTTCTACTATATTGCTCTTGCTGTTGTTTAAACCGAATTTCCCCTCGCGGGACAAATAAAGGATTTCTGATTCTGATTCTGAGTAAATGAACTAGTGAACGAGTGAATGAACAAGTGAACATGTTGAGGAGTAAACAAACTAGTGAACAAGTGAACATGTTGAGGAGTAAACAAATTAGTGAATGAAATAGTGAACATGTTGAGGAGTAAACAAACTAGTGAACGAGTGAATGAAGAGTAAACATGTTGAGCAGTAAATAAGTTGGATCGTATCTTCAGCTGTCACTCATATCGGGTCACATGGTACGGCAGCCAATCGCAGCGGGGGGGCCGGGTCTCACCTGTGGAAACAAGAAAGCAGAGAAGGATCCATGAAGGTCTGGAGCAGAAAGTCTTGAGGGAGGATCCAGGAACTGGGGGATGGGGGGCGGGGCCTCGCTGTGGGCGGAGCTTCAGTCCTGTAACCTGTTTGAGTGACGCGTCTCTTCGCAGCGGAAACATGAAACATTTGACGGTAAAAACTTTGAATCTTCTCTCGTCGAGCGATCGATCCGTGCACGTGTCGCCGCGGGCGCGCGCGTCGAGCCACGGATCGATCTACCTGTCGATGTATCGACGTGTTTGCCTCGAGGGGCTGTAACTGGATCTGTGGAGGAAGCGCAAAGTTCGCGCGCGTGTGTGTGTGTGTGTGTGTGTGCGTGAGTGTGTGAGTGTGTGGAATGTGGGTGTGTTTTCTTTTTACAACGTCAAAGTTTGCGACTCAAGACTTGAACATAACGTCAATAACCTCAGATTGGAAACGAGTTTAATTCATGGATTCGTTCAGGAAATAACTAAAGTTTCTACTCGTGTTTGTTGACGTCACGTGCTGACGTAAGAAAGTGTTTGTGACGCACGTGACCCACAGAATCATTAGAAAATGCTGACATGTTTATTTTAAACACACACTTCCTGTTCTGTGTGATGGAGCCTCAGGGAAACTGATGGATTTCACTTTTCACTCTGGTGTGTGTGTGTCCCTCGCCTCTGGCCCTGTGTAGCTGGGACGGACTCCAGCCCCTCAGGTTAAACGAATGGATGAACATGTTTCTCTGGTCGCCCCACGCCTCCGGTCAGGAGAACTGGCCACAGGAAATACAAACTTCCGTGAATCCACAGACGCCGTTTCCTGCTTTTGTCCTGGTGTGAGTCCGAGTGAACTTGTGCTGATGTCACCAGTCTTTGTGCGTTTCTCCTCAGAGCGCTCCCGGACCCTGACCCCCCCTCCCGGACCCTGACCCCCCTCCCAGACCCCGTCCGCTGAGGTCAGTCTGCACCGGGACCACCATGGCCACCAGGACGGTCCAGCACAGTCAAGGTGAGTCGCTCACACGTTTTGTGAGTCCAGACGACAACATTAGTAAACGCACAAACTTCTCCAACACATCAATGTTGACTTGGTTTTACTGAGTAACCTTTATTCTTGCTGAGTCATGTGTTTGGAGTTCTCTTCGAGTCAAGTGTCCCCTTAATGTTGAGTCATTTTTCACTTTGAATCTTCTTAAATAATATTGAGTCATTTTTCACTTTGAATCTTCTTAAATAATTGTGAGTCATTTTTCATTGTGATTCTTGTTGAGTCATGTTGCACCGTGAGTCTTTGAGATTAGGACCAACAACCGTTCCTTGTGGTCCCGCAGGGGTCGGCCTGGTCTTGGTGGAGTTCCACTATGAGTATCAGGGCCGGGACGGCGCTCTGGTCTCCATCAAGCCTAACGAGCGCTACGTCCTGTTAGCCAAGACCAACGAGCACTGGTGGCAGGTCCAGAGCTCCTGTGGGACCAAACCCTTCTACATTCCAGCTCAGTACGTGAAGGAGCTTCCCTCGGACGTCCCGTCAACTCTATACTTCGCTCCGCCTCTCAGTCCTAAAGTCGAACCTCTTCCTGCCACGGCGCCGGTCCAGACTCCTATCCCGATACCGAAGATTCTGGACGAGGCCAACGGGAGCAGAAGTAAACCAGGAGACGAGGTGATGATCCGACTCAAGCCCGACGCTGCCAGCAGCCACAGGAAGACCGAGAACCGCATGTCCACCTTCGGATTCCCCTCAGACAACCAGGACCCGGTCCTGAAGCCCAGACCCCACTCCTCCATCGTTAATGTTGCAGAACCAAAAATGTCTGCTCTGGGCATGCTGGACACGTCGTCCGGGACACCGGTCCGGTCTCCGTTCAAGTCCGAGCCCATCCCCGTCGAGACCCCGACAGTCCCAAAAGACCGGCCGCGTTCACCTCTGAAGGAGACGACCGACGGTTCCGGTGAGGCGAGGTCCGGTGGAGACGGGTCCGCAGAAGAGGTCTCCACGGAGGAGGACGGGACCGGGGACCTGGTCTTCAGTGTGAGGCACACGTCCACGGATTCTGGTGCGAGTGCGGAAGACGAGTCCTCGTCCAACCACATCTACGAGTCCATCCAGGACCTGAACCTGGACCCTGCCACGCTGTCCAGAGGACCGTTGAGTCCTGACCTGTCCTCGGAAGAGGTGAGTGTGTGTTAGACGTGTGTGTGAGCCGAGGTCAGCGGGTCAACTGTCCACAGGGCGACGGCGGGTGGGAGAAGCTGCTGGATGAGGTTTCGGGGCGCGTCTATTACCACAACCCCGTCACCGGAACCACATCCTGGACCACGCCAGAACCACCCGCCAGAAGACCCGAAGCAAACCCGGTAGGAAGTGATGGCGTCAAAGTCTGTCCGCACAACTCACGCTTGTTTCTACGCAGCCTCCACTTCCTGCCGAGGACTACCCGCTGACCCTCCTGCCCAAGGTACTCTCAGACCTCCAGAGACACGTCGCGCCCCCTGGTGGCTGCTCTGTGTTGCATTCACTACAATATTCATTTTTCCCAGGTACCACGTCACAGGCGCAGTGAGTCAGACTTGCCAGAAGTGGTAAGTCACACACACTCGCACACACAAACACGTACAAACACACACACGTCGTCGAACACTCACCGATGGACTCGTTGCTCCTGCAGAACCACCTGCTGGAGAAAGCCGGGATCATCAACAAGACCAAAGTGGTGGAGAACGGGAAAAGGATTCGGTAGGTTTGGTGGACTTTGACGTGTGATTGGCTGCTGCAGTCACATGATGCTTTGATTGGCTGCTGCAGTCACATGATGCTTTGATTGGCTGCTGCAGTCACATGATGCTTTGATTGCAGGAAGAACTGGAGCCAATCGTGGACTGTGCTGCATGGTGGAATACTGACCTTCTACAGAGACCCCAAGACCACACAGTCGGGAGGAGCTGTAAGTTGATGACTGTGACGATGAAGATGACGGTGAAGGTCATTCACCTCCTGGTGTCCTCCAGAGTAAGTCGTCACAGATCGTCCCGGAGTACTCGGTGGACCTGAGAGGAGCTGCTGTCAGCTGGGCCTCCAAAGACAAGTCCTCCAGGAAGAACGTACTGGAGGTGTGTTTTCTACATGTTTGTTGGAGCGTAGAAACTTTTTGACATGAAGCTGTTTCTGTTTTTGTTATGATATCACTGTTTTTGTAGAGCAACTTTTTGTTGTTGTTGTTAGTATGGTAACGGGTTTGACATGTTTGTTGTTGACATGTTTGTTGTTGACATGGTAACAGGTTTGTTGTTGACTTTGTTGTTGACATGGTAACATGTTTGTTGTTGACTTGTTTGTTGTTGACATGGTGACATGTTTGTTGTTGACTTGTTTGTTGTTGACATGGTGACATCTGTGTTGTTGACTTGTTTGTTGTTGACATGGTGACATATGTGTTGTTGACTTGTTTGTTGTTGACATGGTGACATCTGTGTTGTTGACTTGTTTGTTGTTGACATGGTGACATCTGTGTTGTTGACTTGTTTGTTGTTGACATGGTGACATATGTGTTGTTGACTTGTTTGTTGTTGACATGGTAACAGGTTTGTTGTTGACTTTGTTGTTGACATGGTAACAGGTTTGTTGTTGACATGGTAACATGTTTGTTGTTGACTTGTTTGTTGTTGACATGGTAACAGGTTTGTTGTTGACTTTGTTGTTGACATGGTAACAGGTTTGTTGTTGACATGGTAACATGTTTGTTGTTGACTTGTTTGTTGTTGACATGGTGACATCTGTGTTGTTGACTTGTTTGTTGTTGACATGGTGACATCTGTGTTGTTGACTTGTTTGTTGTTGACATGGTGACATATGTGTTGTTGACTTGTTTGTTGTTGACATGGTAAGTAAGTCAATTTTATTTGTATAGCGCTTTTCCAGACCAGGGTCACAAAGCGCTTAAACAATCAAAACAATATTCAATAAAGTATATACTTTAAAGATCAAGATAAAACTGATAACACAAGTACTGACTCAACCCTGGAACCTTATCATCAGGAACAATCACCAGAGTTTCAGTTTTGTCCACATTTAGCTTTAGAGTGTTTTCACTCATTGTTTGATTTCTAGCAACAATTGACTAAGTTCAGCCTCTGGGGCTCAGTTGGATCAACAGAGCAGTAGAGCTGGATGTCATCAGCAAAAATGTGATAAGAAACATCAGGAAATCTCTGAATGATTTTACCGAGGGGAATCAAGTACAGCAAAAACAATAAAGGACCCAGAACAGAACCTTGAGGGACTCCACACAACAGATCTGCCGATTCAGATCTCATTTGATTGGCAGATACACTAAAACTGTGCCCAGAAAGGTAAGATGAGAACCATTCTAACACAGACCCAGACAGTCTTCATCCCTCAGTCTTCTCAGCAGGATCTGGTTCAACTGTGTCAAAGGCTGACGACAGATCCAACAGAACCAGAACAGTGGATTTACCAGAGTCAGCCGACATCATGATGTCACTTTCAATAAAGCTGTCTCCGTAGAGTGATGTTTACGGAAGCCAGACTGAAACTTCTCATGGATGTCGCTCTGATCCAGGAACAAAGACAGCTGCTCAGACACCACCTTCTCCAAGATCTTAGACAAGAAAGGGAGCTTAGAAATAGGCCTGAAATTGCTGAGGTCAGTTGGGTCTAAGCCTGGTTTTTTGAGCAGAGGCTCCACAATGGCATGTTTAAATGCATTGGGAAAAACCCCTGTGGAAAGGGAGAGGTTCACCATATTGGTAACCCAGGGGCCAATTACATCAAATACTTTGATAAAAAGCCTACAAGGAAGGACGTCATCTGAGCAAGAGGAGGGTTTCATCTTGTTCACTAGTGCCGAAATATCACCCAAAGATACAGCAGTGAAGGAGGACCAAGAGGAGGAGAGGGGCTTAGAGACAGTAAGGGTTCCAAACGAAGGGGGTGAGATTTTCTCTTTGATCATGGTAACATGTGTGTTGTTGACTTGTTTGTTGTTGACATGGTGACATGTCTGTTGTTAACATGTTTGTTGTTGACATGGTAACAGGTTTGTTGTTGACATGCTAACATGTGTGTTGTTGACTTGTTTGTTGTCATGGTGACATGTTTATTGTTGGTACATTGACACTTTTGCTGTTCACATGTTTGTTGTTGACATGATGACATGTTGTTGTTACCATGGTGACATGTTTGCTGGTGACATGGTGACATATTTGTTTTTGACATGTTTGTTGTTGACATGTCTGTTGTTGACATGTCTGTTGTTGACATGTTGACATGTCTGTTGTTGACATGTTGACATGTCTGTTGTTGACATGTTGACATGTCTGTTGTTGACATGTCTGTTGTTGACATGTTGACATGTCTGTTGTTGACATGTTGACATGTCTGTTGTTGACATGTTGACATGTCTGTTGTTGACATGTTGGCATGTCTGTTGTTGACATGTTGACACGTCTGTTTTGACATGTCTGTTGTTGACATGTTGACATGTCTGTTGACATGTTGACATGTCTGTTGTTGACATGTTCACATGTCTGTTGTTGACATGTCTGTTGTTACCATGGTGACCTGTCTGTTGTTGACATGTCTGTTGTAACCATGGTGACCTGTCTGTTGTTGACATGTCTGTTGTTACCATGGTGACCTGTTGTTGTCTTGCAGCTGAAGACACGAGTCGGCTGTGAGTTCCTGATGCAGAATGACACCGACAGCATCATCAGTGACTGGTTGAAGTTCATCGAGGAGACAATTCGACAACTGGTACACACACACTTTCACACACTCGTGCCACAGCAACACACACACATACACACACACTCAAGAGTTGTGTTGATTCAGGAAATGGAGCACCAGTCGGAGTCGGAGGACTCGGACTCGGACAAAGACGACAAAAAGTCATGTGAGTCGCACACATGCTGACAGCAGTCTGTGTTGCAGATTGTCTCACAACATGTGTGTGTGTTTGTTCAGCGTCGAGGTCCACGCCTGAGCAGAGGCGGGTTCGGTCCAAACTGAGGCGGTTCCTTCAGCGCCGGCCGACGCTGCAGAGCGTGAAGGAGAAGGGCTACATACGAGGTGTGAGCGAGTCGGTGTCTGTGGAGTGTGAGACGAGTCCTGACCTGTGTGTGTGTGTGTGTGTGTGTGTGTGTGTGTGTGTGTGTGTGTGCGCACAGACAGTGTGTTCGGCTGCCACCTGGACACACTCTGTCACCGCGAGAACGCCACGGTTCCTCGCTTCATCGAGAAATGCATCAAAGCTGTGGAAAGACGAGGTAAACGACGGCGACTGTTCGCCGTCTCAAGACGTTGACGTGTTTGTGCGTCTTTTTCCTGCAGGTTTGGACGTCGACGGGATCTACAGAGTCAGCGGGAACCTGGCCATGATCCAGAAGCTCCGGCATCAGGTGGACCACGGTAACTGTCAATCATCCTCAGGCCCCTCCCCCACCGTCGGAATATTAGCTTCAAATGTAAAAACAAACGAATGAAAAGGTGGTTTTTAAGCATTTAATTATGTTTAAATTATAATAATAATATAATAATAATTGATATATTAAAAAGGTTGATTAAAAAGATCAACATTTTAAAAGTGAATGGTTCCTTTTTTATACACATATAGTTTGATATTCTTATAATTAAAAAATGCTTTTTAAAAACTCAATATTATTTAATTAGTTGCCTTTTAAATTTCATACAAAAACTATTGTCACACTATTATGCCAACATTTTGTATTGAATAAAAAAGGCTATAAATTAAAATTAATTTAAAACATTTATTTTTGAATTATTAGAATAGAAATATCAAACTATATGTTTAAGAAAAATAATCATTCATTTTTGAAAATATTGAAATAATATATATATATATATATATATATATATATATATTACACATTTCTGTTATTAAATGTTTAGAAAAACGACAACACTTCAATAAAATAATTAAAAGTTTCAACATTTAAATGAAGCGACTCAACATTCTGATGATTCACTTCCATACACCTGTCAATCATCGCGACCTCACTGTTGATTGACAGAGGAGCCGCTGGACCTGGACCAGTGGGCGGAGATCCACGTGGTGACCGGAGCCCTGAAGCTGTTCCTGCGGGAGCTTCCGGAACCGCTGTTCCCCTTCAGCACCTACGACAAGTTCATCGCCGCCATCCGTCAGTACCGGGAGCCGCCACTAGTCTAGTGGTTCGTAGATCCACGACAAAAATGTGCCGCTTCTGTCGCCTTCAGAACTTCCTGACCCGGAACTCCGGATCTCCTACACCAAGGACCTGATCCGGCTGCTCCCGCTGCCGAACCACAACACCATGGAGGCTCTGTTCCGACACCTGCGCAGGTGTGAGTCCGGCTCGGGGTGTGTGGTCGCGCCGTGTGTTGACGTGTGTGTGTGTGTGTGTGTGTGTCGTCAGGGTCGTGGACAACAAGGAGTCCAACAGGATGTCTCCTCAGAGCGTCGCCATCGTGTTCGGACCCACGCTGCTGCGCCCCCAGATCGAGTCGGCCCAGATGACGGTGAACATGGTGTTCCAGAGCCAGATCGTGGAGCTGATCCTGAACCAGTACCCGGGCATCTTCACTCCAGAACCATAGGACCTCAGGACCAGCAGCGCGCTCCGGCGCCGCCTCAGGGGAACATCTGGCGATTCTACTGACACACTTTACATCCTAAACTGACTTTTGTATTTCGGGGGAAATCTTGTTTGTGATTGAGAGTCAATGTTTGCTGTTTTTGTTCATCATTTCACTTCCAGAAATAAAATTAGTCGTATTTAATTTGCACTTTTACATTTTTTAAGACTAATGACTATTTTTGTTGTTGAGATTCTTGAGGTTCTTGTCCTGATGTTTGTAGCATTTGAACTGCAATCCAACGAAAGTATCTACAATAAAATAAAGTCTAAATAAAGAAGTTGCTTCAATAAATAATAATAAAAGTTGCGATAATCAAAAGAAAAAATGATTAAACAAAATTTAATTCAAACAACATTTCAATAAAAGAATTGGGTTAAAAAAAAAGTATAGTAAGAAAATGTGCTTTAAATAAAAATGATTTAATCTAATAGTAATAAGAATAAAAAAAGATAATACAAAATATTTACTATAATAAAAAAAAGGCGTATCAAAAAATAGTTTATATAAATAAATAACTTTAATTAAAAAGTTTCAATAAAAACAAAAGTTTAATGGTTGTACATTTGTCTAAATAATTCAATCCCAAGAAAGTTTTTCTTTAATTTTTTTATTAAAATGTATTTTTTGAATTGCAAAATGTTTTTTTTGATTGAAGTAACTTTTTAATTCAAATGTTTTGATTGGAAAATGGAGAAGAAAGACCAGCAGGGGGCAGAAGTTCACTACCGAACAAGTGTCACGAAACTTTGGCTCAAAACAGAATTTAATTTTATTTCTATTTGAATCTACGTCTGAATCGCAACAACATAACTTAAGGATCAGGTTTATGTAAATGAGGATGCGCGCGCCTGCGTCGTCATGGCAACGTCTTGTTTTGCTGTTCGGCGTGGACGCGCATCTGCTGAGCAGGTAAGAAGTTTCTTCTTTGAATCCAACTTGAAAAATGTCACAGTTTTAATAAATGAATAAATAACACAGATGTAAACACTAGCTTAGCATTGCTAGCGCCGTGACGTCACCACAAATACCGGGTTTTCTTCCTGCTTTAACGTTAATACGAGATAAATGAAAGTCAACTAAAATCACACTTTTCCATCCGATATAGAAACGCTTTTTTATATTTCATTAAACCAAATTGTTGTGTTATAAACAAGACAACACAAAGTGTTTCTATTCTAACTAAAACTAAAAAAAACATAACGATAACAACACTAAAGTTGCTATGCTAGCGAAAAACTACATCAACAATATGCTAACAACACAACAATAACTATGGTTAGAAAATATGAAAAGAAAAACTAAATCAACAATATGAGAATCAGAATCAATATGATAACAACAAAAAGTTGCTATGCTAACAACAACACAATAAAAATAATAATGATAACAACAAAAATTTGCTATGCTAACAACAACACAATAAAAATAATAATGTTAACAACAAAAGTTGCTATGCTAACAACAACACAATTAAAATCATAATGTTAACAACAAAAGTTGCTATAACAACACACAATAAAAATAATTTGTTAAGAACAAAAGTTGCTATGCTAACAACAACACAATAAAAATAATAATGTTAACAACAAAAGTTGCTATGCTAACAACAACACAATAAAAATAATAATGATAACAACAAAAATTTGCTATGCTAACAACAACACAATTAAAATCATAATGTTAACAACAAAAGTTGCTATGCTAACAACAACACAATAAAAATAATAATGTTAACAACAAAAGTTGCTATGCTAACAACAACACAATAAAAATAATAATGTTAACAACAAAAGTTGCTATGCTAACAACAACACAATAAAAAAAATAATGATAACAACAAAAATTTGCTATGCTAACAACGACACAATAAAAATAATAATGATAACAACAAAAATTTGCTATGCTAACAACAACACAATTAAAATCATAATGTTAACAACAAAAGTTGCTATGCTAACAACAACACAATAAAAAAATAATGTTAACAACAAAAAAGGCTATGATGCAAACAACAACACAATAAAAATAATAATGTTAACAACAAAAGTTGCTATGCTAACAACAACACACAAAATATCGTAATGATAACAACAACAAAAAGTTGCTATGCTAACAACAACACAAAATATCGTAATGATAACAACAACAAAAAGTTGCTATGCTAACAACAACACAAAAAAATAATCATGGGAACAATAACAAAAAATCTTAATGATAACAGCAACTAAAAGTTGCTATGCTAACATCAACACAAAAAATCGTAATGATAACAACAACAAAAAGTTGCTATGCTAACAACAACACAAAAAATCGTAATGATAACAACAACAAAAAGTTGCTATGCTAACAACAACACAAAAAATCGTAATGATAACAACAACAAAAAGTTGCTATGCTAACATCAACACAAAAAATCGTAATGATAACAACAACAAAAAGTTGCTATGCTAACATCAACACAAAAAATCGTAATGATAACAACAACTAAAAGTTGCTATGCTAACATCAACAAAGAAAACGAAACATGCTTTAACTAACAACAAAACATTGTCATGGCAACAACAAAAGGTGGCCATGATAGCAAAATGAAAAACAACAATATGATAAATGACTAGAACCAAAAATGTTTTTATTTGGTTCTGCTTCTGTTATTCAGTGTGGTATCTCTGGGTCAAGGTGACCCACATGTGTTTGTGTACACAAGGGTTTAACTTCCTTCATCGAACTCCAGCCACGATGTCGGCGCACGATGATGTCATCGACTTCGCGGCGCTGGAGCAGGAGTGCCGGGCGGCGCTGGAGTCGGACCTCAAGTATCGCCGGGAGAACGACGCCAAGCTTCGCGCCGTCGCTCAGAGAGTGTCGACATATCAAGAGTTCAGGTGAGTCTCTCAGCCTCTGGTGGACGACAGGTGCCACTGCAGCTTCTCTCTTCTCAGGGACCTGGTCCTGGCGAGTCACCTGAGGCCCTTAGAGAAGACGGAGAAGGACGGGGTACGGAAGCAACCCTGGAACCCCGTGGTCACCAGTGACCCGTCATCACGGCAACAACACCAGTGAACGACGTGTGATAATCTGTGTTTTATGGAATAAAATGATGTTTTTCTGTTAAGCTTCACGGGTTGAAATTTTTAATGGTGGATCATATTTATCTCATAATCATTTATTCTTCCTTAAAAAATAACAACACATTCATTATAATTCATTATATTCAATATACTGACAATATACATATAATACAAGGACAAACAAATGCATAAACTGAAGAATATTTATTATTTAAAATAATACTTTTAATTGTATTTTATAATGAAAAGCCTCTGAACTTAATCCCACAGCCATGCTGTTGCAATTTCACAATAAATTAATTCTGATTAATTTAAACGAACCTTAAATAAATATAAGGAATAAAAATGTATGTCAGCACAAAAAAAAACATATTTAAAAACTACTAATTATTATCATTTAAAAAGTGAATAGATAATATTTATAAATGTTTCTTTTATATTTTAAACCAGAATCCAGTCAATATTATTATTTTTAAGGACAATATAATGCGAATATTATAATAAATAAAGCGCAAAATAAACGTAGAAGTAACGAAGGGAAGTTAAAATGTAAAAGTGTTTCAGAACATGGTATTAAAAGTGTTAAAGTTTATATATAGTTACAGTTACGACAAAAAAAAGCTGTAAAATAAAAGAAATAATTCAAACGTGGATCGTGTGATGTCCGGACAGAAACGCCCCCTGTGGGCGGAGACAGTAACAGCAGGCGGAGATGAAGAGTTGAGTCAGAACTTCGTGAGTCAGAACCAGCTGGACCAGTGGACCTCCGAACCTGCCGGGTGAGTCCCTCCTCAGCGCGCTTCTATCGATCACCTGATCAGAAGTCAGGAAAATATTCAAATTCTACGACAATAAATCAACAAATATTTAACATTTAAAACTTTTTTTTCTCCACAAATTGCGACTTCACTTCCGGTCCCCAAAATAATGTTGGTTTGATATCACGGACTATTAATCTAACAGAAATAAAGTTTAAATAAAGTTATTTTTTAGCCTCCACGCTGACGATGAAGGGGTCCCCCTCGCCCCCCCCGGTGACGTCATCAGACATGATGGACGGCGGGAGGATCCTGCACGAGGCCCCTGGAGCTCGAGACGCGCTCCTGCAGAACCACGCGAGCCTCCTGGACGTGTCCGAGTACTGCGTCCACAACTACGTCCAGGCGGGCCGCAGGTCCTCGCTGGCCCTGGAGGAGACCAGGAGGTTGACCACGCAGTCTCTGGCCAGCGTAGCCTATCAGATCAACGCTCTGGCCGGAAGCGTGCTGACGCTGCTGGAGGCTCAGGCCAATCAGCTGCTGCGCCTGGAGTCGTCCATCCACCTGATTGGACAGGTGAGAATATTGATATATTAACGTTCAGATTTATTTCTATATATTTATTCAATACATTTTAAAACAAAATTATTTTAACTCAATTTTTAAATAGATATTCAAATTTTAAATGTACATAATTTAATATTAACATTTAAATATTTTCCTAAGTAATTATTTTACACGTAGAGTTTGACGTTCTTATTCCAATAATTTAAAAATACATTTTCTAAATTCAATATTTTTTAATTTACATGTTATAATAGAGTCTCCAGACCAAACCAACAGAGCTCAGAGCTACTGGTTCTAGATCATCATGTGATCGTCTGTGTGTCGCATGATTGGCTGAAGGTTTGATCAGTAGCTCTGAGCTCCGTTGGTTTGGTCTGGAGACTCTATTATAACATTTATATTGAATTAAAAATACTATGAAATAAAAATAAATAAATCTAGAAAGTAACAAATAAATAATGATGTCAAACTGAGTAAAAAATAATTAAATTATATATATTTAAAATAAAATAAACCTTTGAATTTAAAACTATTGAATAACGTATTTTAATAGAGAAAATTATAATCATAATTAGTTATAAAATATCACAGTATATGTGTAACAAATTCATGTATTTTTAACTCGATTATTAAAAACAAATTGATTGAATTGAATGATTAAAAAAAACAAGTCAATGCTTAAAGATAACTCCAATCAATTCAAAGTGGGTTCACGCACATGTGTGTTCCGATGACTCGCACACGCATGTTCCGATGACTCGCACACGCTTGTTCCGATGACTCGCACATGCGTGTTCCGATGACTCGCACACGCTTGTTCCGATGACTCGCACACGCTTGTTCCGATGACTCGCACACGCATGTTCCGATGACTCGCACATGCGTGTTCCGATGACTCGCACACGCGTGTTCCGATGACTCGCACAGCGTGTTGATTCCACACCTTGATCTGGGTGACTCGCACACGCTTGTTCCGATGACTCACACATGTGTGTTCTGACGACTCGCACACACGTGTTCCGATGACTCGCACATGTGTGTTCCGATGACTCGCACACACGTGTTCCGACGACTCTCACATGTGTGTTCCGATGACTCGCACACGTGTGTTCCGACGACTCGCACACACGTGTTCCGATGACTCTCACATGTGTGTTCCGATGACTCGCACATGCGTGTTCCGATGACTCGCACACGCGTGTTCCGATGACTCGCACATGCGTGTTCCGATGACTCGCACACACGTGTTCCGATGACTCGCACATGTGTGTTCCGATGACTTGCACATGTGTGTTCCGACGACTCGCACACACGTGTTCCGATGACTCGCACATGTGTGTTCCGACGACTCGCACACACGTGTTCCGATGACTTCGCACTTGTACTCGCACACGCGTGTTCCGATGACTCGCACATGTGTGTCCCGGGGGCTCCGCACACGCGTGTTCCGATGACTTCGCGCATGTGTGTTCCGCGGCTTGCCACGTGTTCCGATGACTCGCACACGCGTGTTCCGATGACTCGCACACGCGTGTTCCGATGACTCGCACACGCGTGTTCCGATGACTCGCACACGCGTGTTCCGATGACTCGCACATGTGTGTTGGCGTGTTCAGGCGGTGGACATGCATCGTGAGAGAGTGGCTCGGAGGGAGATCGGCGTCTTCACTTCGGTGCAACGCGTGGCTCGCGTCCAGAAGATCGTCGCCCCCCCGCCCCGGCCCCCCCGCACCTACAGCCGCCGCCCCATCGACTACCAGCAGCTGGACCACCTGGGACACGGAGCCAAGGTCAGAAACGTTTACTCGACGAAACGCTTTTGAAACTTTTGCCATGAAGTGACGTGAGATCATTGATGTTTAAACTTTGATTTATTTTAGTGAAATGCTGTTGTTTTGAAGGATTTTGATTATTTTAAATAATCATTTAATTATATGATTTCAATATTAAAAGAATGAATTTTTAATAATAATATTATTAAAAAATATATTCGATATTTTTAACACATAGCGTTTGAAATTCGTATTACAATATTTTATTATAAAAATATTATATAAACGCTGGTATAATAGAGTCTCCAGACTAAACCAACAGAGCTCAGAGCTACTGGATTCTTTTCAGCCAATCATGGGTCGCGGAGACGATGAGTCACGAAAATGTATTTTTTAATTATTGTCATATGGAAAATATGAATAGATTCAATAGATTTAATTAAAAATATCAATTATTCAATTTCAATATAGAAACGACTGAATTCAATTATTCAAAAGAAAGAAAAAAAAAGAAAACATTTTTTAAAGTTAAACTGTTGTGTTGTTGGTTTTAGGTTCTCAATGAGTTTGAGCCAGAACACACACACACACACACACACACACACACACACACACACACACACACACACACACACACACACACACACACACACACACACACACACACACACACACACACACACACACACACACACTGTTGGTCATTGTCAGGCGTGGGAACTGGTTCAGGGCCTCAAAACAAATCACAGAAGCTCATTGATGCCCCCCCTCTCTCTCTCTCCAGACTTCTGGGAGACCCACAAAACCGAGCGGAACAATCCGGACTCTTGGACCCGCCCTCAGGTTCCTCAACATTCCATCACCGATGACAAAAAAACAACCACATTTGAAACCTTCTTCCTTCTTTGTTTCTAACGATCAGAACCGACGTGACGACCCTGTTTGGACCTTCAGAACCTCCAGTTCCAGCAGCTGTTTCTAGGTGACGAACGCACACAAGTGGACACACACATAGACACACACACAAAAGCGTTGCGACTAAGAAACGGTTTCCATGTGTTTCCAGCTTCAGATGCGGAAAACAGGTGCTGCTGCCGACCATCCCACCTGTGACGCCCTCAAGTTCTGGCTCCTCCCACTCTCCGCCCCCACTAGACTCACCCAGAGACCTCGAGAACCTACCTCCCCCACCAGACCCACCCAGTAACGCCGAGACCCTACCTCCCCCACTGGGCTCACCCAGTGAGGGTGAGACCCTACCTCCCCCACCAGACCCACCCAGTAACGCCGAGACCCTACCTCCCCTACTGGGCTCACCCAGTGAGGGTGAGACCCTACCTCCCCCACCAGACCCACCCAGTAACACCGAGACCCTACCTCCCCCACTGGGCTCACCAAGTGAGGGTGAGACCCTCCCCACCAGACCCACCCAGTAACGCCGAGACCCTATACCTCCCCTACTGGGCTCACCCAGTGAGGGTGAGACCCTACCACCCCCACTGGACCCACCCAGTGAGGTCGAAACCCTACCTCCCCCAACGAACACACCCAGTGAGGTCGAAACCCTACCTCCCCCACCAGATCCACCCAGTAACGTCCAGACCCTACCTCCCCTACATGACTCACCCAGTGACGTCGAGACCCTACCTCCCCCACTCGACTCACCCTGTTACGCCGAGAACCTACCTCCCCCACGGGGCTCACCCAGTGAGGGTGAGACCCTACCTCCCCGACTGATGGACTCACCCAGAAACGTCGAGACCCTACCTCCCCCAGTGGCATCTCCAGTGGGGGTGGAGGTACTACCTGAAGCAGAGGAGGCTCTACATCCAGACACACCTAGAGCACCTGAGTCGCCCTCCAATCCTCCTGACACACCTGAAGTTGCCCAATCTCCGCCGCCTCCAACCGACTCACCTGGGAGTTTGACTTCGGTGTTGAAGGTCGTTCAGTCAGGTAAGAAAAAGACAAAAAGAAGATCATAGACGTCCCCGTGACGACTTCTGTCTGCTTCAGTGGCGTCCACCACTAGGGGGCGATGTCCCCGTCGCTCACCGCTCAGCACCTCCTCCCTGAGGGTCCACTCAGGCCCCGCCCACCACCGCATTCAGACCCGCTCGCTGTTCCTGCCGTCGTGTAAGACCACAGAGTATGGACCTGCTCAAGTACTGTGACCAACCGTTCTCTGTGCCCCCCCAGTGGTCATCCCTCCTCCTCCACCATACCCCGCCCCCTGCGCACCCCCGGCGCAGCCTCCGCCTGTGCCCCCTAGATTCTGCCTGCCTGCTCGCCTGGAACACCTGGGTAAGACTCCTCAATGTCAACTTAGAATGAACATGATGATGAAATCTGTCCTCAGATCTGCAGATCTTAACTCCGCCCACCTGTCTCTTATCTGACGATGATGGACACCCTCACAAGACACTGCCCCCTGCTGACCCTCCCTTGTAACAACAATGCTGAGGTGCTTCTGCTGTTTGTGTCCATTCCTGTTGGTTTCACGCCCTCAGTCGTCCATGTCTTTTGAAGTCCATGTCTTCAGTCGTCCATGTCTTCTGAAGTCCATGACTTCAGTCATCCATGTCTTCTGAAGTCCATGTTTTCAGTCATCCATGTCTTCTGAAGTCTTCAGTCGTCCATGTCTTCTGAAGTCTCCAGTCTCCCATGTCTTCTGAAGTCCATGTCCTCAGTCGTTCATGTCTTCAGTCGTCCATGTCTTCAGTCATCCATGTCTTCTGAAGTCTTCAGTCGTCCAGTCTCCCATGTCTTCTGAAGTCCATGTCCTCAGTCGTTCATGTCTTCTGAAGTCCATGTCTTTAGTCGTCCATGTCGCCTGAAGTCCATGACTTCAGTCATCCATGTCTTCTGAAGTCTTCAGTCGTCCATGTCTTCTGAAGTCTATGTCTTCAGTCGTCCATGTCTTCTGAAGTCTTCAGTCGTCCATGTCTTCTGAAGTCCATGTCTTCAGTCGTCCATGTCTTCTGAAGTCCATGTCTTCTGTCGTCCATGTCTTCTGAAGTCCATGTCTTCAGTCGTCCATGTCTTCTGAAGTCCATGTTTTCAGTTGTCCATGTCTTCTGAAGTCTTCAGTCATCCATGTCTTCTGTCGTCCATGTCTTCTGAAGTCGAAGCAATGTCTTCAGTTCGTCCATGTCTTCTGAAGTCTCCAGTCATCCATGTCTTCTGTCGTCCATGTCTTCTGAAGTCAATGTCTTCAATCGTACATGTCTTCTGAAGTCCATGTTTTCAGTTGTCCATGTCTTCTGAAGTCTCCAGTCATCCATGTCTTCTGTAGTCCATGTCTTCTGAAGTCTCCAGTCATCCATGTCTTCTGAAGTCCATGTCTTCAGTCATCCTTGTCTTCTGAAGTCCATGTCCTCAGTAGTTTATTCACAAATAAACAATAAAAAAAAAAAAATATAAAATAATAATAATAAGAATTTAAAAAAATGTTTAGAAAAATTTTTATTAAAAAAAAATTTTAAAAAAAAAAAAAAATTTTTAAAAAATTTTTTTTTTTTTTTTTAAAAAAATAAATTGTAGGGAAAAAATGGGTTTTGTCTCTCAAATGTATTGTTTCAAATGTCATAAACGTCACCAGCTTCACCAACAATAAAAACTCCACAAGACTGACGTGTGTTCAAAATAATTTATTGGTATAAATACATAAATAAATGACAATAAATAAATAAAAACAATAAACATCTTTGACTCAGTGGTGGCCAGCAGAGGGCGTCAGAGCCGCCAGGAGGATGTGGAGTCTCTGAAGTTGAACTTTGGTCTCACATCTCGTTGACCCCCAGGAAGCGTTTCTGTACCTCTGGAGCGAGAAGAAGAAGTTAGTGATGATGACATGAACATTTGACACTCTTTATTCTGATATATTCTATTTATGCTTTATAATATTTCTATTTATTCTTCTTAATATTTCTATGTATTCTTTATAATATTTCTATGTATTCTTTATATTATTTCTATTTATTCTTTATATTATTTCTATTTATTCTTTATATTATTTCTATTTATTCTTTATATTATTTCTATTTATTCTTTATAGTATTTCTATTTATTCTTTATATATATTTCTATTTATTCTTTTTTATTTATTATTGTATTCTTTATATTATTTCTATTTATTCTTTATATTATTTCTATTTTATTCTTTATTATTTCTATTTATTCTTTATAATTATTTCTATTTATTCTTTATATTATTTCTATTTATTCTTATTTATTATTTTTTATTCTTTATATTATTTCTATTTATTCTTTATATTATTTCTATTTATTCTTTTATTCTTTATTCTTTATATTATTTCTATTTATTCTTTATATTATTTATATTTATTCTTTATATTATTTATATTTATTCTTTATATTATTTATATTTATTCTTTATATTATTTATATTTATTCTTTATATTATTTCTATTTATTCTTTATATTATTTATATTTATTCTTTATATTATTTCTATTTATTCTTTATATTATTTCTATTTATTCTTTATATTATTTATATTTATTCTTTATATTATTTCTATTTATTCTTTATATTATTTCTATTTATTCTTTATATTATTTTATATTTATTCTTTATATTATTTCTATTTATTCTTTATATTATTTCTATTTATTCTTTATATTATTTATATTTATTCTTTATATTATTTCTATTTATTCTTTATATTATTTATATTTATTCTTTATATTATTTATATTTATTCTTTATATTATTTCTATTTATTCTTTATATTATTTATATTTATTCTTTATATTATTTCTATTTATTCTTTATATTATTTCTATTTATTCTTTATATTATTTATATTTATTCTTTTATATTTATTCTTTTATTATTTATTCTTTATATTATTTATTTATTCTATTTATTCTTTATATTATTTATATTTATTCTTTATATTATTTCTATTTATTCTATTTATATTATTTCTATTTATTCTTTATATTATTTCTATTTATTCTTTATATTATTTCTATTTATTCTTTATATTATTTCTATTTATTCTTTATATTATTTCTATTTATTCTTTATATTATTTCTATTTATTCTTTATATTTTATTATTTCTTTATATTATTTATATTTATTCTTTATATTATTTATATTTATTCTTTATATTATTTCTATTTATTCTTTATATTATTTATATTTATTCTTTATATTATTTCTATTTATTCTTTATATTATTTCTATTTATTCTTTATATTATTTCTATTTATTCTTTTTATACTTTTTTCATCGACTCAAACCTAGAAACATTAAACTTTAAAAACACTACTTCTACTGATTCTACTACATCTTCTACTACTTCTACTTATTCTACTATTTCTACTGATTCTACATCTTATTCTTCAACTACTTATTCTACTTCTACTACTAATACTTCTACTACTAATACTTCTACTTCTACTTCTTCTACAATAAAGGTTTGAACAAATATGTTGTTATACTAATAAAAATATTGTTATTTAAGTTTTCATACTTCTTGAATACACATCTAAAGGGCCAAAAACAAAAGTATGGACTAAACAAATATTTGTACTCACTTGAAATCTCTTCTTGAGTCGTCGTAGATACTTTCTTACTCTGATCTTATCTCTCGGGCTCGACACCTGCAACACACATGTACACGTGAACACAACTGAAGATTGTGTAGAAGATGAAAGTACTTACACACTGACAAAAGTACTTACACACTGACAAAAGTACTTACACACTGATAAAAGTACTTACACACTGACAAAAGTACTTACACACTGATAAAAGTACTTACACACTGATAAAAGTACTTACACACTGAAAATAAACACACTGACAAAAGTACTTACACACTGATAAAAGTACTTACACTACTGAAAAAGTACTTACACACTGATAAAAGTACTTACACACTGATAAAAGTACTTACACACTGATAAAAGTACTTACACACTGACAAAAGTACTTACACACTGATAAAAGTACTTACACACTGATAAAAGTACTTACACACTGATAAAAGTACTTACACACTGATAAAAGTACTTACACACTGATAAAAGTACTTACACACTGATAAAAGTACTTACACACTGATAAAAGTACTTACACACTGATAAAAGTACTTACACACTGATAAAAGTACTTACACACTGATAAAAGTACTTACACACTGATACACACTGATAAAAAGTGCTTACACACTTGACAATAGAAGTACTTACACACTGATAAAAGTACTTACACACTGATAAAAGTACTTACACACTGATAAAAGTACTTACACACTGATAAAAGTACTTACACACTGATAAAAGTACTTACACACTGATAAAAGTACTTACTTACACTGATAAAAGTACTTACACTTACACACTGATAAAAGTACTTACACACTGATAAAAGTACTTACACACTGATAAAAGTACTTACACACTGATAAAAGTACTTACACACTGATAAAAGTACTTACACACTGATAAAAGTACTTACACACTGATAAAAGTACTTACACACTGATAAAAGTACTTACACACTGATAAAAGTACTTACACACTGATAAAAGTACTTACACACTGATAAAAGTACTTACACACTGATAAAAGTACTTACACACTGATAAAAGTACTTACACACTGATAAAAGTACTTACACACTGATAAAAGTACTTCACACACTGACAAAAGTACTTACACACTGATAAAAGTACTTACACACTGATAAAAGTACCACACACTGATAAAAGATACTTACACACTGATAAAAGTACTTACACACTGATAAAAGTACTTACACACTGATAAAAGTACTTACACACTGACACTGAAAAGTACTTACACACTGATAAAAGTACTTACACACTGACTACACACTGATAAAAGGCTTACACACTGATAAAAGTACTTACACACTGATAAAAGTACTTACACACTGATAAAAGTACTTACACACTGATAAAAGTACTTACACACTGATAAAAGTACTTACACACTGACAAAGTAGTACTTACACACTGACAAAAAGTACTTACACACTGATAAAAGTACTTACACACTGATAAAAGTACTTACACACTGATAAAAGTACTTACACACTGATAAAAGTACTTACACACTGATAAAATACTTACACACTGATAAAAGTACTTACACACTGATAAAAGTACTTACACACTGATAAAAGTACTTACACACTGATAAAAGTACACACTGATAAAAGTACTTACACACTGATAAAAGTACTTACACACTGATAAAAGTACTTACACACTGATAAAAGTACTTACACACTGATAAAAGTACTTACACACTGATAAAAGTACTTACACACTGATAAAAGTACTTACACACTGATAAAAGTACTTACACACTGATAAAAGTACTTACACACTGATAAAAGTACTTACACACTGATAAAAGTACTTACACACTGATAAAAGTACTTACACACTGATAAAAGTACTTACACACTGATAAAAGTACTTACACACTGATAAAAGTACTTACACACTCCGTGAGCTCAGACGCCTGCAGCTCCAGCGTCTGCAGAAACACTGAGACCTCTTGGTTCTCCTGGACTTGCGAGAAGTTCCCCTGAAGATAGAAGTCCAGGACCAGGCGCAGGTTCTGGCTGATGAAGAAGATCTGAGGCTGCGCCTGGAAAACACATCAAAGTCAGCAAGTGTTCGCATGTGGTTCCGGTCCGGCGTGTGTTTTACCTGCAGCAGGTGAACTCTGCTGTACATCTGGTGCGGGAACCTCTCGGGACAGTCGTCCTCTGTCGGCGGTCTGTCCTGTGAAGGAGCAGCAGAGAGACTTTTTAAAGGACTTCTTGGACCCCCTGGAGCCTCCAGCGGACTCACCATCTTCTGCAGCAAACGTAAGGAGCGCTCGCTCAGGTGAGCGGCGTGTCTCAGCCAATCACAGCCCAGCGCGGCCGTGCAGCAGGTGAACAACAAGATGCTTCTCAACGCGTTCATGGCGACTTTTGTGCGACTTTGACTTGATCCGCATATTTTTAAGATGCTCTGAGAGCGAAAGCGGGAAAATCCAACTTTCCACTCTCGCTTTCCTCCTCACCTGTCCGCGCGCGTGCGTGAGACGCGTCCACGCGCGTGCGTGAGACGCGTCCACGCAGGGAATTAATACAACATAAAAAACACACACAACCATCATGTTCAAGGCCACAGAGTGATTTGTTTTTATTTTGGTGAAATCATTTCGTCAAATAAGAAGGAAAAAGAAGTAGAAGTGACGTCACGATTTCCGATGATTTCATCTGAGCCTCCAGGTGTTCTTGTCTGGCGCGGGAACGTCCACTGCAGCCTAGTTTCCACGTTAATACCTGAAACTAATAGATTTATTTTTTTATTTTTTTTTATTTTGGAGCATTTTTGTGACTTTAATCTCAAAGATAAAACAGTTTCCAAAGATAAACCAGATGAGAGTCGATTATTTATTCATTTTAATTAATAATTTCACTCCAAAAGTTTCTCTCAACTCGTCAGACTTTTGTCCGCATCTGACGTCATTTCCGCCGGCAGCCGCGGGAACACGCAAGTGTCCGCCGTGAACGTCTGCGTTTCTAGATCCGCACCTGAGCTCACCTGTCGCGCGCACCTGCTGCCTCACCTGTCGGACTTCTCCTCCGTGAACTGAAGGTTCGAACAATTATATCGTCGTTTGCGACAGCGCGGGAAACTTGTGTGTGTTTGTGTTGTTGTTGTGGTTGTGGTTGTGGGTCCACACCACAGTCCTGCTGCAGATGGACCTGGAGATCCTGGAGTTTGTGGTTCCGGTAGAAAACAACAAGACCATCTTCGTGTGGAACATTGAATCAGGTCTAACAGAGGTCCAGATCCAGGTGAGTCCTAGTAGTAATACTAGCTAAGAACGAGAGGATACAGTGGTGACTGAGGATGAGAGGATACAGTGATGACTGAGGACGAGAGGATACAGTGATGACTGAGGACAAGAGGATACAGTGATGACTGAGGACAAAAAAAGGAAACAGTGATGACTGAGGAGGAGAGGATAAAATGATGACTGAGGACGAGAGGATACAGTGATGACTGAGGACGAGAGGATACAGTGATGACTAAGGACAAAAAAAGGAAACAGTGATGACTGAGGAGGAGAGGATAAAATGATGACTGAGGACAAGAGGATACAGAGATGACTGAGGACAAAAAAGGAAACAGTGATGACTGAGGACGAGAGGATAAAATGATGACTGAGGACGAGAGGATACAGTGATGACTGAGGATGAGAAGTTACAGGGATGACTGAGGACAAGAGGATACAGGGATGACTGAGGACAAGAGGATACAGAGATGACTGAGGACGAGAGGATACAGTGATGACTGGGGACGAGAGGATACAGTGATGACTGGGGACGAGAGGATACAGTGATGACTGAGGACGAGAAGTTACAGGGATGACTGAGGACAAGAGGATACAGGGATGACTGAGGACAAGAGGATACAGAGATGACTGAGGACAAGAGGATACAGAGATGACTGAGGACGAGAGGATACAGTGATGACTGGGGACGAGAGGATACAGTGATGACTGGGGACGAGAGGATACAGTGATGACTGGGGACGAGAGGATACAGTGATGACTGAGGACGAGAGGATACAGTGATGACTGAGGACAAGAGGATACAGGGATGACTGAGGACGAGAGGATACAGTGATGACTGAGGACGAGAGGATACAGTGATGACTGAGGACGAGAGGATACAGTGATGACTGGGGACGAGAGGATACAGTGATGACTGAGGACGAGAGGATACAGTGATGACTGGGGACGAGAGGATACAGTGATGACTGAGGACGAGAAGTTACAGGGATGACTGAGGACGAGAGGATACAGTGATGACTGAGGACAAGAGGATACAGTGATGACTGAGGAGGAGAGGATAAAATGATGAATGAGGACGAGAGGATACAGGGATGACTGAGGACAAGAGGATACAGTGATGACTGAGGAGGAGAGGATAAAATGATGACTGAGGACGAGAGGATACAGTGATGACTGAGGAGGAGAGGATAAAGTGATGACTGAGGACGAGAGGATACAGTGATGATGGAATCAGGTCTGACGAAGGTCCAGATCCAGGTCCTCTGATGTCACAATTTCATTGTAAGACTCTTGAATCATGTGAAATAATTTTTTTTACATTTTCTCATAAACGGACAAAACATTTGATAGTAAGACCCGGGTGTGACCCAAGTCCTCTCCCCAAAGGAGAGCCTGTTCGCGGTGTTCTCCGGGTTCGGACCTCTTTACATGCTAAAGGTGCGACCGACCGACCCGCTCAGCCCGTCGGGGTTCTACGCTGTCGTCAAGTTCTACTCTGCGTCTCAGGCCTCTCAGGCTCAGAGGCGCACGGACGGACGCCCGCTCTTCCAGACCCTCCCCCTGAAGGTACGGCGAGCTCACGCCGCCCTCGCCGCCCTTCGTCACCTGCGCTCGTCCTCAGGTGCGTCTGGCCGCCCGACAGAGCCGCCAGTACCAGACGGAGCGACGACCCCTCGGGCACAACAAGTGTTGCGACCTGGCCAACCACTTCCTCGGGTTCAACAACTGGAGCTCCGACATCGTCACAGTGGGTCGTACCATTGACGTGAAAATATTCACAGCATTTGTACATTTTTGTGTTGCAATTAAACTTACGGCCGCTAGATGGCAGCAGCCGTTACGTTCTAACATCTTATATTCAAAGTTACTTGCAACTGAAGGTTCACAGGAAGGACAAGCTCGTAGAACACATCCCTTAAGAAAATAATTTCAATTATAACGTTGTAGTTGGTGAAAACTGTGAAGGACAGAAGACCTTCATGTCTCCTCTCTAGATAACGTACCTCCCGTGAACCTCCGGTGGGAGGACGTCTTGTTTCTGGGTATCTGAGTATGAACACCTGCATGTGGGGGAAGAATGGCCTTGAAAACCGTACGTAAGGAGGAGAAGGAGATCTCTGTAGAGACTCAGGTTCACTTCTCGTAGATGTGACTTCGATTGTTGTTCCTGAGATTCTTGTACTTTTTCTTCGATACACTGATATAAGTCTTATTTTCCTCTTGTCCACAAGGATTTCCTTCATTCAGAGAAAGAACCTATTTTTACAACGTCCTCCGCAGACAAATTTAGGCAAGATCCCCGCGATGACTGAGGACGAGAGGATACAGAGATGACTGAGGACAAGAGGATACAGTGATGACTGAGGACAAGAGGATACAGTGATGACTGAGGACGAGAGGATACAGTGATGACTGAGGACGAGAGGATACAGTGATGACTGAGGACGAGAGGATACAGTGATGACTGAGGACGAGAGGATACAGAGATGACTGAGGACGAGAGGATACAGAGATGACTGAGGACGAGAGGATACAGTGATGACTGAGGACGAGGGGATACAGTGATGACTGAGGACGAGAGGATACAGTGATGACTGAGGACGAGAGGATACAGTGATGACTGAGGACGAGAGGATACAGTGATGACTGAGGACGAGAGGATACAGTGATGACTGAGGACGAGAGGATACAGTGATGACTGAGGACGAGAGGATACAGTGATGACTGAGGACGAGAGGATACAGAGATGACTGAGGACGAGAGGATACAGAGATGACTGAGGAAGAGGGGATACAGAGATGATTGAGGACGAGAGGATACAGTGATGACTGAGGACGAGAGGATACAGTGATGACTGAGGACGAGAGGATACAGAGATGACTGAGGACGAGAGGATACAGTGATGACTGAGGAAGAGGGGATACAGGGATGACTGAGGACGAGAGGATACAGTGATGACTGAGGACGAGAGGATACAGTGGTGACTGAGGACGAGATTATACAGAGATGACTGAGGACGAGAGGATACAGGGATGTCTGAGGACGAGAGGACACAGAGATGACTGAGGACGAGAGGATACAGTGATGACTGAGGACGAGAGGATACAGAGATGACTGAGGACGAGAGGATACAGTGATGACTGAGGACGAGAGGATACAGAGATGACTGAGGACGAGAGGATACAGAGATGACTGAGGACGAGAGGATACAGTGATGACTGAGGACGAGAGGATACAGTGATGACTGAGGACGAGAGGATACAGTGATGACTGAGGACGAGAGGATACAGAGATGACTGAGGACGAGAGGATACAGAGATGACTGAGGACGAGAGGATACAGTGATGACTGAGGACGAGAGGATACAGAGATGACTGAGGACGAAAGGATACAGAGATGACTGAGGACGAGAGGATACAGAGATGATTGAGGACGAGAGGATACAGTGATGATTGAGGACAAGAGGATACAGTGATGACTGAGGACGAGAGGATACAGTGATGACTGAGGACAAGAGGATACAGTGATGACTGAGGACAAGAGGATACAGTGATGACTGAGGACGAGAGGATACAGTGATGACTGAGGACGAGATTATACAGAGATGACTGAGGACGAGAGGATACAGAAATGACTGAGGACGAGAGGATACAGGGATGTCTGAGGACGAGATTATACAGAGATGACTGAGGACGAGAGGATACAGGGATGTCTGAGGACGAGAGGATACAGTGATGACTGAGGACGAGAGGATACAGAGATGACTGAGGACGAGAGGATACAAGGATGACTGAGGACGAGAGGATACAAGGATGACTGAGGACGAGAGGATACAGAGATGACTGAGGACGAGAGGATACAGGGATGACTGAGGACGAGAGGATACAGGGATGACTGAGGACGAGAGGATACAGGGATGACTGAGGACGAGAGGATACAAGGATGTCTGAGGACGAGATAATACAGAGATGACTGAGGACGAGAGGATACAGGGATGACTGAGGACTGTAGATTCTGTAACACCAGAGTCAAGTACTGGACAATACTACACATATATACTTGTTACTACACTATCACAACACCAGAGTCAAGTACTGGACAATACTACACATATATACTTATTACTACACTATCACAACACCAGAGTCAAGTACTGGACAATACTACACATATATACTTGTTACTACACTATCACAACACCAGAGTCAATTACTGGACAATACTACACATATATAGTTGTTACTACACTATCACAACACCAGAGTCAAGTACTGGACAATACTACACATATATACTTGTTACTACACTATTACAACACCAGAGTCAAGTACTGGACAATACTACACATATATACTTGTTACTACACTATCACAACACCAGAGTCAAGTACTGGACAATACTACACATATATCCTTGTTACTAGAGTATTACTATATATCTTATCATGGTACGTCTTCTCAGCTGAAGCAGTTGACTGACGAGGAAGACGAGGATGAGGACGAACGGCGAACTCTGAGGTTCGGATGTTTGATGCAGCTCACGTTTCCTCATCATGGTCAGACGTCCAGAGGCGCCGCCGTCGTGGAGGAAACCTTCACCTGCGCAGGTGAGTCCAGGTGACCTGGAGTCGCGAGCGCTTCACTCCGTTCGTGCCGCAGGTCCAGAGACGATCGTCCAGAAACGATGTCGGCTGCAGAAGACGGCGAGACAGAAGGCTCTGGCCGAGGCCTTCCACTCCGTCCTGCTGGTGATTCTGGGTACTGCAGCCTCAAACCCCCCTCGCTCGACATCATCTCACCTGTGCGTTCTTGTGTCAGGGGGTCAGAAGGTCATGGTGGAGGTCAAACCCACGGCGGGTCAGCTCACTCTGGACGACCCGGACCGACTTGTGAAGGTAAAAATAAGCCATCGAAGGATTCAAGAAGTGAAACCTTCTGATCCCGACAGGTCAACTGTCTGGACCAGGAGGACCTGGACCTGGACCTGGACCTGGACCTGGACCTGGACCTGGACCTGGACCTGGACCTGGACTCTGATCAGACTCGCGCGTGAACATTTTATTGTGTTCATTAAAAACATGTTGAAAGACACAGATTCACATTTTTATTTGCGACCCACGACAGTAACACAACGTCTCAGTGCGACACTTTAAAAAACGACTCACAACCGTCAACACACAACATTTGACAGACAATGGAGGGAAAGTTTCAGATGCAAATGTTCATCTTTGAAAACATCTTCGTCAAATGTTGACACTTTTAATCGTGATTTTATTTTAGAAAGCATTAAACATTTTTTGAATATTTTAATTAAATCATTTTTGGTTTTATTTTTAAGGATACAGTGATGACTGAGGACGAGAGGATACAGAGATGACTGAGGACGAGAGGATACAGTGATGACTGAGGACGAGAGGATACAGTGATGACTGAGGACGAGAGGATACAGTAATGACTGAGGAAGAGGGGATACAGTGATGACTGAGGAAGAGAGGATAAAGTGATGACTGAGGACGAGAGGATACAGTGAAGACTGAGGAAGAGAGGATACAGTGATGACTGAGGAAGAGAGGATACAGTGAAGACTGAGGACGAGAGGATCCAGTGATGACTGAGGACGAGGGGATACAGTAATGACTGAGGAAGAGGGGATACAGTGATGACTGAGGAAGAGAGGATACAGTAATGACTGAGGACAAGAGGATACAGGGATGACTGAGGACGAGGGGATACAGTAATGACTGAGGACAAGAGGATACAGGGATGACTGAGGACAAGAGGATACAGTGATGACTGAGGAAGAGAGGATACAGTAATGACTGAGGACAAGAGGATACAGTGATGACTGAGGACGAGAGGATCCAGTGATGACTGAGGACGAGGGGATACAGTAATGACTGAGGAAGAGGGGATACAGTGATGACTGAGGAAGAGAGGATACAGTAATGACTGAGGACAAGAGGATACAGGGATGACTGAGGACGAGGGGATACAGTAATGACTGAGGAAGAGAGGATACAGTAATGACTGAGGACAAGAGGATAAAGTGATGACTGAGGAAGAGAGGATACAGTGATGACTGAGGACAAGAGGATACAGTAATGACTGAGGACAAGAGGATACAGGGATGACTGAGGACAAGAGGATACAGGGATGACTGAGGACAAGAGGATACAGTGATGACTGAGGACAAGAGGATCCAGTGATGACTGAGGACAAGAGGATACAGTGATGACTGAGGACGAGAGGATCCAGTGATGACTGAGGACGAGAGGATACAGTGATGACTGAGGACGAGAGGATACAGTGATGACTGAGGACGAGAGGATACAGTGATGACTGAGGACGAGAGGATCCAGTGATGACTGAGGACGAGAGGATACAGTGATGACTGAGGACGAGAGGATACAGTGATGACTGAGGACAAGAGGATACAGTGATGACTGAGGACGAGAGGATCCAGTGATGACTGAGGACGAGAGGATACAGTGATGACTGAGGACGAGAGGATACAGTGGTGACTGAGGACGAGAGGATACAGTGATGACTGAGGACGAGAGGATACAGTGATGACTGAGGACGAGAGGATACAGGGATGACTGAGGACAAGAGGATACAGTGATGACTGAGGACAAGAGGATACAGTGATGACTGAGGACAAGAGGATACAGGGATGACTGAGGACAAGAGGATACAGGGATGACTGAGGACAAGAGGATACAGTGATGACTGAGGACAAGAGGATACAGTGATGACTGAGGACGAGAGGATCCAGTGATGACTGAGGACGTGGGGATACAGTAATGACTGAGGAAGAGGGGATACAGTGATGACTGAGGACAAGAGGATACAGTGATGACTGAGGACAAGAGGATACAGTGATGACTGAGGACGAGAGGATACACTGATGACTGAGGACGAGAGGATACAGTGATGACTGAGGAAGAGAGGATAAAGTGATGACTGAGGACGAGAGGATACAGTGATGACTGAGGAAGAGAGGATACAGTGATGACTGAGGACAAGAGGATACAGTAATGACTGAGGACGAGAGGATACAGTGATGACTGAGGACGAGGGGATACAGTAATGACTGAGGACGAGAGGATACAGTGATGACTGAGGAAGAGAGGATAAAGTGATGACTGAGGACGAGAGGATACAGTGATGACTGAGGAAGAGAGGATACAGTGATGACTGAGGAAGAGAGGATACAGTGATGACTGAGGACAAGAGGATACAGTAATGACTGAGGACGAGGGGATACAGTAATGACTGAGGACGAGAGGATACAGTGATGACTGAGGACGAGGGGATACAGTAATGACTGAGGACGAGAGGATACAGTGATGACTGAGGACGAGGGGATACAGTAATGACTGAGGACGAGAGGATACAGTGATGACTGAGGACAAGAGGATACAGTGATGACTGAGGACGAGGGGATACAGTAATGACTGAGGACGAGAGGATACAGTGATGACTGAGGACAAGAGGATACAGTAATGACTGAGGAAGAGGGAATACAGTGATGACTGAGGACGAGAGGATACAGTGATGACTGAGGAAGAGAGGATACAGTGATGACTGAGGACGAGAGGATACAGTCATGACTGAGGACGAGAGGATACAGGGATGACTGAGGAAGAGAGGATACAGTGATGACTGAGGACGAGAGGATACAGTGATGACTGAGGACGAGGGGATACAGTAATGACTGAGGACGAGAGGATACAGTGATGACTGAGGACAAGAGGATACAGTGATGACTGAGGACGAGAGGATACAGTGATGACTGAGGACGAGGGGATACAGTAATGACTGAGGACGAGAGGATACAGTGATGACTGAGGAAGAGAGGATACAGTGATGACTGAGGACGAGAGGATACAGTCATGACTGAGGACGAGAGGATACAGGGATGACTGAGGAAGAGAGGATACAGTGATGACTGAGGACGAGAGGATACAGTCATGACTGAGGACGAGAGGATACAGTGATGACTGAGGACGAGAGGATACAGTAATGACTGAGGAAGAGAGGATACAGTGATGACTGAGGACAAGAGGATACAGCGATGACTGAGGACAAGAGGATACAGTGATGACTCACGATCAAATAGCTCGGTTCTCGTTTAGTATTGTCTGGTGACGCTATTATAGCAACATTTTTACATTGAATTTTTGAATAGTGAAAACAACCTTTCAATGTGGAATTTTATAATAATTTAATTCTTAAAAAACAACAAATTCAACAAAAAATTCAAAGTTTCAACATTTGTAATTAAAGTTCAAGGTTGAATCTTCTGATAAACTTCCATAAAAGAGCTTCTGGTCAAAACATCAAAGTGTAAAAAGAAACAAACACTAAAAACACGTCTCCTGACACACAAACATTGGCAGTAAAAGAGTTGGTTCTACTGCGTCCGACCCAGGATCCTCCCCTGATGCAGAGTCGCTGCCGAGATCTTCTCTCGCCGGAAGAATCCGCACTGAAGACCGAAATCACATTTGTATGAGAGAATATTTAGTTAATAATGTTGTTATACAGTGACGTCCTCGGATTCATCTTTTATGTCTTTACACTTTTTTATTTCGGATTTTGTCGCTGCAGGACTGTTAAAAAAGTGCTGAGTAATGAATACGCTTTTAGTATCTGCAGTCATTTAACATGAATGTGTTTAAACTTAATGTTTCAAACTTTACATTATGAAAAACTTTAATCAGACATGACTAATCAAACTGCATGTTTTCATCTAAATATCATGACGATCTTTAATCAGACATGACTAATCAAACTGCATGTTTATATTTAAATATCATGATCTTTAATCAGACATGACTAATCAAACTGCATGTTTTTATTTAAATATCATGATCTTTAATCAGACATGACTAATCAAACTGCATGTTTATATTTAAATATCATGATCTTTAATCAGACATGACTAATCAAACTGCATGTTTATATTTAAATATCATGATCTTTAATCAGACATGACTAATCAAACTGCATGTTTTCATCTAAATATCATGATCTTTAATCAGACATGACTAATCAAACTGCATGTTTTTATTTAAATATCATGATCTTTAATCAGATATGACTAATCAAACTGCATGTTTTTATTTAAATATCATGATCTTTAATCAGACATGACTAATCAAACTGCATGTTTTTATTTAAATATCATGACGATCTTTAATCAGACATGACTAATCAAACAAAGATAATCTTGATCCATTTGACTAACCAGACTCAACATAATTGACTTAATCGGACTCGAATAAATCAACTCCCAGACTCACTTTCTAACTCGATAAACTCACTAGTTGGACTAAACTCTGTCTCACTCCCTCTCAGTGAACTCATGGCTGCAGCTGCGTGTTTCTACCTTGTAGAGTGAGAAGGAGATCAGAGCGAGCAGGACCAGTCCCACCAGAACGGAGGCCACCAGGATCCACCAGGGCGCGGCCGCCGGCCGCCGCTCGTCCTGGTCGGGGAACACGAGCAGGTCCATCTGAAGGACACGAGGGGTCAGAAAGGTCGTCGGACGGATCCCTTCCGGGTCGAGGGTCGGCACCTGAGCGCTGTGACCTCTCGGCGCCGAGCGCCCGGTCCGGTGTCGGAGCGTGGCCTGGGCTCGGATCAACACGCTGGCGGCGCCGCTGTAGTGCTGCGACACCAGGTCAGCCAGGGGGTCAGAGGTCAGGGGGCGGAGCAAGTTACCTGTAAGAAGGTGGACGTCCACAGGCGAGTCTTGACCGTCAGCGTGGCCGAGCTGCTGATTTTGTGCAGGGGACAGGTGAAGGTCACACACCTGTGTCCTCCAGCACAGTCCTCACACACACACACACACACACACACACACACACACACACACACACACACACACACACACTGTTACACTCGTCCGGCACAGGTGTGTGTCCAGAATACCAGAGTGTAGCTGTTGTCTGGCCGCGGCTCAGCTGTTCCCTCCAGGCTCCGCCTCTTCCTCTCCGTCTGTCAATCACATCAGAGTCAGACGAGTGAGTTGACGCGAGGGTCGCCGTGGTTACCGGGAGATTGACAGGGTTGACATCACGAGGAGGACGACAGTGAGGCGCTCCGTCCAGCTGGATCTCCTCCAGGTACAGCAGGCTCCTCCCCTCCCTCGGCCACTTGAACTCCAGCTCCAGGTCGTGACTCCCAGGCGTCGCCAGCACCTGGAAAAAGGGGGCGGAGTCACCGAGGGGTCAGGAAGGTCGCCGACCTCCGAGACGCACCTGCAGCACGAACAGCACCGGCGGCCCGACGTCCTCCACCGTCCTCACGTCGGCCATCACACGACCTCGGAGAGACACGAGACCAGGACCGGCCAGTCTGAGCGTGGTCCGGTCACAAGGGGGGTCAAGAGGTCAAGAGGTCAAACTGGGTCTTCATACTTACAGTGAGAGAGAGGCGTGCGGGGGCGAGTGAGGAACGAGGACGGACACCTGTGGAACACCACTGAGCCTGAGGACACACAGAGACACAAAACACAAAAACATAATTGTAAAAAATTACGACACAACTTTGTTCTCCCACACTCCCCCCCATTAGGTTGCTGGAAACACCCACACGGACACACTGTTGATGACACACTAACTAACAACACTGTTGACGACACACTAACAACAACACTGTTGATGACACACTAACAACAACACTGTTGATGACACACTAACAACAACACTGTTGATGACACACTAACAACAACACTGTTGATGACACACTAACAACAACACTGTTGATGACACACTAACAACAACACTGTTGATGACACACTAACAACAACACTGTTGATGACACACTTAACAACAACACTGTTGATGACACACTAACAACAACACTGTTGATGACACACTAACAACAACACTGTTGATGACACACTAACAACAACACTGTTGATGACACACTAACAACAACACTGTTGATGACACACTAACAACAACACTGTTGATGACACTCTAACAACAACACTGTTGATGACACACTAACAACAACACTGTTGATGACACACTAACAACAACACTGTTGATGACACACTAACAACAACACTGTTGATGACACACTAACAACAACACTGTTGATGACACACTAACAACAACACTGTTGATGACACACTAACAAACAACACTGTTGATGACACACTAACAACAACACTGTTGATGACACACTAACAACAACACTGTTGATGACACACTAACAACAACACTGTTGATGACACACTAACAACACTGTTGATGACACACTAACAACAACACTGTTGATGACACACTAACAACAACACTGTTGATGACACACTAACAACAACACTGTTGATGACACACTAACAACAACACTGTTGATGACACACTAACAACAACACTGTTGATGACACACTAACAACAACACTGTTGATGACACACTAACAACAACACTGTTGATGACACACTAACAACACTGTTGATGACACACTAACAACAACACTGTTGATGACACACTAACAACAACACTGTTGATGACACACTAACAACAACACTGTTGATGACACACTAACAACAACACTGTTGATGACACACTAACAACAACACTGTTGATGACACACTAACAACAACACTGTTGATGACACACTAACAACAACACTGTTGATGACACACTAACAACAACACTGTTGATGACACACTAACAACAACACTGTTGATGACACACTAACAACAACACTGTTGATGACACACTAACAACAACACTGTTGATGACACACTAACAACACTGTTGATGACACACTAACAACAACACTGTTGATGACACACTAACAACAACACTGTTGATGACACACTAACAACAACACTGTTGATGACACACTAACAACAACACTGTTGATAGACACACTAACAACAACACTGTTGATGACACACTAACAACAACACACTGTTGATGACACACTAACAACAACACTGTTGATGACACACTAACAACAACACTGTTGATGACACACTAACAACAACACTGTTGATGACACACTAACAACAACACTGTTGATGACACACTAACAACAACACTGTTGATGACACACTAACAACAACACTGTTGATGACACACTAACAACAACACTGTTGATGACACACACTAACAACAACACTGTTGATGACACACTAACAACAACACTGTTGATGACACACTAACAACAACACTGTTGATGACACACTAACAACAACACTGTTGACGACACACTAACAACATACACACCTTTTGACACACTAACAACAACACTGTTGACGACACACTAACACTAACAACAACACTGTTGATGACACACTAACAACAACACTGTTGATGACACACTAACAACAACACTGTTGACGACACACTAACAACAGCACTGTTGACGACACACTAACAGCAACACTGTTGATGACACACTAACAGCATTCTGTACACACTAACAGCAACACTGTTGATGACACACTAATAACAACACTGTTGACGACACACTAACAGCAACACTGTTGATGACACACTAACAACAACACTGTTGACGACACACTAACAACAACACTTTTGATGACAACACACTAACAACAGCACTTTTGACGACACACTAACAACAACACTGTTGATGACACACTAACAACAACACTGTTGGAAATGACACACTAACAACAACGTTGTTGATGGCAACATACACTAACAACAACAACACTGTTGACGACACACTAAAAACAACACTGTTGACGACACACTAACAACAGCACTTTTGACGACACACTAACAACAACACTGTTGATGACACACTAACAACAACACTGTTGACGACACACTAAAAACAACACTGTTGACGACACACTAACAACAACACAACAACACTGTTGATGACACACTAACAACTAACAACAACACTTTTGACGACACACTAACAACAACACTTTTGACGACACACTAACAACAGCACTTTTGACGACACACTAACAACAACACTTTTGACGACACACTAACAACAGCACTTTTGACGACACACTAACAACAACACTTTTGACACACTACAAGCACTAAAACAACACTTTTGACGACACACTAACAACAACACTTTTGACGACACACTAACAACATTATTTTACAACACTTTTGACGACACTAACAAGCACTTTTGACGACACACTAACAACAACACTTTTGAAGACACACTAACAACAACACTTTTGACGACACACTAACAGCAACACTTTTGACGACACACTAACAACTAACAACAACACTTTTGTCGAAACACTAACAACAGCACTTTTGACGACACACTAACAACACTGTTGACCACACACAATAAAAATACTGTTGACTACACAGTAACAAGATCACTGTTGACCACACACAACAAAACTGTTGATGACACACTAACCACAACACTGTTGATGACACACAACAACACTGCGGACAACACACTAACAAAAACCCTGTTGACCACACAATGACAACAACACTGTTGACTACACAGTGACAACAACACTGTTGACTACACAATGACAACAACAACAACACTTTTGACTACACAATGACAACAACAACAACACTGTTGACTACACAATGACAACAACACTGTTGACGACACACCACTGACAACACTACTGACACACATACGCTTACGTTGACAGGCGGACTACACAACTGATGTTCCCTGAGTCCAGGGTGAAGTCGGATGTTTGGAAAATGAGAAGGAGTCGAACCTGCAACAACAAAATCATGCTCCACAAAACAAACGTGACGTCGGACCAGAAGTCTTGCTGGGATTTACCTCCTGGTTCGTCCCGAGGGTCTCGAGTTTGCACACGACGAGCGCGTCATTGTTGGAACACAGGAATCCTGTCGCGTGACCCTGAAATGAAGACATTCAGTTACTCTCTAGCGCCGCTCTAGTGTTCAGAGTGTCCCCTCGTCCTCAGCCAACACTGTATCCCCTCGTCCTTAGTCATCACTGTATCCCCTCGTCCTTAGTCATCACTGTATCCTCTCGTCCTCAGTCATCACTGTATCCTCTCATCCTCAGTCATTACTGTATCCCCTCGTCCTCAGTCATCACTGTATCCCCTCGTCCTCAGTCATCACTGTATCCTCTCATCCTCAGTCATTACTGTATCCCCTCGTCCTCAGTCATCACTGTATCCCCTCGTCCTCAGTCATCACTGTATCCCCTCGTCCTTAGTCATCACTGTATCCTCTCGTCCTCAGTCATCACTGTATCCCCTCGTCCTCAGTCATCACTGTATCCCCTCGTCATCATTCATCACTGTATCCTCCCTCGTCCTCAGTCATCACTGTATCCCCTCGTCCTCAGTCATCACTGTATCCCCTCGTCCTCAGTCATCACTGTATCCCCTCGTCCTCAGTCATCACTGTATCCCCTCGTCCTCAGTCATCACTGTATCCTCTCGTCCTCAGTCATCACTGTATCCTCTCGTCCTCAGTCATCACTGTATCCTCTCGTCCTCAGTCATCACTGTATCCCCTTGTCCTCAGTCATCCCTGTATCCCTCTCGTCCTCAGTCATCACTGTATCCTCTCGTCCTCAGTCATTACTGTATCCCCTCGTCCTCAGTCATCACTGTATCCTCTCGTCCTCAGTCATCACTGTATCCTCTCGTCCTCAGTCATCCCTGTATCCTCTTGTCCTCAGTCATCACTGTATCCTCTCGTCCTTAGTCATCACTGTATCCTCTTGTCCTCAGTCATCACTGTATCCTCTCGTCCTCAGTCATCACTGTATCCTCTCGTCCTCAGTCATCACTGTATCCTCTCGTCCTCAGTCATCACTGTATCCTCTTGTCCTCAGTCATCACTGTATCCTCTCGTCATCATTCATCACTGTATCCTCTTGTCCTCAGTCACCACTGTATCCTCTCGTCCTCAGTCATCACTGTATCCTCTCGTCCTCAGTCATCACTGTATCCTCTCGTCCTCAGTCATCACTGTATCCTCTCGTCCTTAGTCATCTCTGTATCCTCTCGTCCTTAGTCATCACTGTATCCTCTTGTCCTCAGTCACCACTGTATCCTCTCGTCCTCAGTCATCACTGTATCCTCTCGTCCTCAGTCATCACTGTATCCTCTCGTCCTCAGTCATCACTGTATCCTCTCGTCCTCAGTCATCACTGTATCCTCTTGTCCTCAGTCATCACTGTATCCTCTCGTCCTCAGTCATCCCTGCACAATCTTTGGTAACGCTTGTTTTTGGGAAGACTTCCTGTCATCCCTACTTTTAGAAAGTTTTACAAGATAATTCAGTCTGTGGAGGGTCTAAGGTCAGTGGATAATCAAAATGGTGGATCGGAGCGTCAGAACTGTGCGTGTCTGAACCATCAGATGTTTCAACTCATCTTTCCACACAATCAAACAAGGGTCACAACCTCGGTGTGGACCCCGGAGTAGACGAGGGTTTCGGGGAAGGAGATGTTGAGGGTGACGTCGTGGGCGTCGCCTGCTCGCGGCGACTCCGGAGTGTTGCTGATGTTGACCTCTAAAAGCAGGTGACTGTTGACCAGCTGACCCGAATTCCACCTGGACACACAAAAATATGATAAAACCAGAGAAAGGAAATCTGCTCGCGTCACCAATGGACGCACCTGGTTAACCAGTTTTGGTGCTGGTGCACGAAGCCGGCTCTCATTCGCAGGCTGGCGTTTGAAGACTGGTTGGAGAAACCACGAAGAAAGACCTGAAGAAAGAAGAAGGTGCTGATGCAAACCTGGTTCTCCACTGTGACCTACAGAACCTCACCTGTGTTCTTGTTGGTCCCGGGTTCTTGCTCAGTACTGGTGTGAGACCTGAAGAACTTGGGTTTTGACTCAGAGACACATTAAGGGAGAACACCACCGGATCCACTGAGGTGAGGATCTGAGTCTGAAGATGCAGGACCAGCACTGTTAAATGGTTTATTTTAGGACTTGATGTACTCACCTGCACCCCGACCTGAAGCTTGACACACTTGTGACTCGACACCGTCACAGAACCAGAGAACTCACTGGTCCCGTCTGGGAAACACAGTCGGGGCTTTGGGCTTGTGATGTCGACGTTCACGGTGAAGTCCAGCCCTTGGAACCCAGACCAGAACACACCTTTGTCATGTGCTCTGAGATGAGCCACAGAGACGTGGACCTCGTCCACACTAAGACCTTGATGGCTGACTTTGTGTACTGCTATAGTGTGTGTCACTCACCGACGATGTCAACATTGCTTTTCCTTCCTCTGCTGCCGAATATCCGTGAGAAACAGACTTGGAGCTGGACACTGAAACACACACACACTTAAGGATTCTGTGGACAACATCTGGTCGTACTCCTCACCAGAACTGGCAAGTCTCAAGATCGACGGTCTCTGGTGAGGCTATGAGACTCTGGTTGAGGTGGACAACTGGACGACTCCTAGAAGGACCAAACCAGCCTCATTGAATAGATGTATAGGACCTTACTACAACATCTTTTCTGTTGGTACCTGAGTAGAGCGACTGTGTCGTCCAACGACCCAATCAACAGATCCGGATGCTGGTTCTGATCTACATCCACTCCGGCCGCCAGGGAGTACCCAAAGGTTCTGAAGCGGGGCGACACGCTGCTTCCCACAATTACCTGGTTATGTTGGGGGGACAAGAGTAAGTAGTAAAACCAGGCAGACAGTAGACCACGTGGAGTTCCGTTAGACCTGGCTTGGGTTTGGTGATAGACCAGCACTGCCCCCGGTCCAAATCATCACTTGTCCGGTTCCATGGAACGGCGCTCCGACAGCAAAATCTGTGGAAAGTTACAACATTTTTGGAAGATTGTACAAAAACTGGTGTTAGTAAGTTGAGTTCTGCTTCTCACCCCTGTACAGCCAATCATGTCCCTCAACATCATCATCAGTAGACCAACCATGTGAAGCATACACTCACCTTGGAAGCCATCTTGATCTAGATCACCGGCAGCTGCAACGGCCATGCCGAACCCAGAGCCGACTGGACCCTTCAGAATCCAGCTGGGCTGAGCTTCAAACCGTCCGCCTCTATTCAAGTACACGTACAGAGCTCCGCCCACTTCCTGTTGACGGTGGAAGAAGAAAGGAGCCCCGACTAGCAGGTCACGCCACCTGACGGAAGAAAACACGTTAAAGCCGGAGGTGGCGCTGACTTCCTGACGTACCCGTCGTTGTCCAGGTCTACTGTCGCCACAGCGTTCCCGAAGTAGGACCCGGTCTGTTGACCTCGCAG